>LBNU01035033.1:99075-113951 GCA_014162995.1 Artemisia annua
TTTCCATATCCTGCTTTAGCCTCCATTCTACCCTTTTTACTTTCAATAAGCCTTTATCTCAAAAGCTTTTTACTTCCTACTTGTTTAAATTTTCTTTAAGCTCTTTTATATCTTCATAAGCTCTTAGTAGTTTTCTGTACAGCTTTATAAAAAAAATAAAAATAAAAAAAATAAAAAATAAATAAAAAATAAGCTGAGGTGAAAAGCTTTCCACAAGCTCCACATACCTCTGGACAAGCTCATTAAGCTAACTTATAGCTTTAGTGACCTTGTCTCATTCTAATCCTATTGAATTTCCACTTAGCAGCCAAGCTATCAAGTAAGTTTCTTTTTCCATTTTCTGCATTCTAGCTTATAGTAGCTTTTACTCAGTTGTAATTTGCTTATTTAGTCTAATCTAGCTTATTTACAGTTATATTAGTGGTAGTGTTAGCTTAAGTTGCATGTTAGGTACCTAGTTTTCCTAAACTGCCTAGACTTTACTTAAAATCCAATTCTTAGTTCTAGTGGTTGTAATCTGCAAATTAGTGCTTAAATAGGTTTAATATAAGTTAATTTATTAGCTGTGATAAGTGGTTTGAAGTTTAAAAGCCTAGAATTCAGAATCTTAGTATTAGCAGTCCTTAAAAGGGTGTTTGGTTTAGGCTTATCTTTGAGGTTTTAGTTGCAATTAGGCTCAATATTCTGCATAGTCAGTTCACTTAGATCACATTAGGACCTTAACTACTATAAAATTGCATCTTTATATCCAAAAAGTCAAAGTTCACTAAAATCTCAAATCATAGGTTAACAAAGTTACTGTTGCTACTGTTATCATTGAAATTTGTTAGAAATAACTTGCATCTAGGTTAAACAAGTCTTAAAACATCTTAATATTACAGTTAGAATAAGCTTTGATTAATAGAAGTTCAAATTAGTCAAACCTTAGGTTCATCTTTAAAAGTCAAAGTTGCAGCCCTGTACTAGTTTGAGCAGACCTTTAATCCAATCTATAGGCTTTATTAGTTGTTAAATCTAGGACTTTATTGTTGTTTCTAGCTCTCTGGTGGGTGGGCTACTGATCTCAATAAGCCTTTTCCCTTTTCAAGCCCATTTAAGCATCTAGAAATAAGCTCAAAGTTTGGTGGTTGCTGAGTAATACCCTGCTACCAGTCAAGAACCCAACTTCACAAGTCCATAGATTGATCTCTAGTTGACCATTTGGAGAGATTATTGGGGCAAAATACTCACAAGCTGGTAGGCTTTAAGATTCTATCTTTGGTTTCTCCATTAGTGCTTATTTGGATAGCTTAATTGTGCCTTTTCTTTTGTCCCAAATCTGTGAATACAAGAGTTAGTGAAACTGCTTATTTGCTATTTCCTGTGTGCTTTTGTGTGATTTTCCAGCTTAATTGTGCTTAATACAGTGTGTTTGAGCTTGTGTAAAAGTTTGGTTCAATTTGATAAGGAATTGCTTATTTTGTGTTTATTAGCAAACTGCTTATTGTGTCTAAACAGCTTATTAGGGTTCTAAATTAGGTTAGCTTATTTTTCCTAGGTCCCTAGACTTATTTTAGAATTTTCCTAAAAAAATCAGAATTATTTGAGCTTATTTACTATTTATTTTATTTAATTTTAGTTTTAATCACTTTTTAATTAGTGTTAATTAATAATAATTAAATAAAAATCCAAAAAAATATATATATATATATATAGTTTTCTGTTTTAAAAGTAGTTTTTAATAGTTTTATAATTTTAGAAAAATAAATTTTACTTTTCAAAATTATTTTCCTTTTATTTAGTATTTTTAGTAATTAGTAATAATTAATATTAGTTTTTAATTAATAATACATATATAAAAAGCCAAAAAAGTATATTTTTAAGTTTTAAAATTACTTTTATAGCATTTTAGAGTTTTCAAAATTAGTTTGCACTTTTTCTAAGTTAATTTTCATTTTTAGTTTTAATTATGTAATTTAAATTAGTTTTCAAGTAATATTAAATAAATAAAAAGTAAAATAAAAAGTATTTTAAGAAAAGTAAAGTTTAAATTTACGTTTTTAATCCCTTAGGAACTTAGTTTTTACAATTAGGGTTTAGGATTTCCATAGTTGCCATAGAACTCCCGAGATTAGCTCGGGAATTTAGGATTTGATCCCGTTTTACATTTAGGTTTTAATTTCCGTGTTTTACGTGCTTTTCCGTGTTTATTTGTTTTTACGTGCTTATTTGTAGAAATTTAGGGTTCCCTTTGCCTGCACGACACGATTCATTTCACGAATCACGAACACGAACCAACGAACCAAGTCTTAGCCTTCGTTGGGATTACGACCCGGGGATACATATTTACCGGTGCTATCCTCGGACTATATTTGGTTGTGTATCTTACGCTTACACCAAGTTTTTGGCGCCGCTGCCGGGGAAGGCTAAACGTGTCCGTCGATTCTTTTCCGTTGATTTTTGATTTGAAGATCCTTCTCCGGAAGTTACTATTTTCGTATATTAATAAGTAGTTAGTTATCGAACACTTGTAGAAAGTGTTTTAGCATAATACACTTTAAAAAGGGACCTCACTTCTATGGGAGTGTTGTAATCCGTGCCTAAATAACGAACAAAAGAAATCGCGAAGTTACTCGTTTTTCCGATTATTTTGAGTTTTACAACCGAATAAACGAGGAATACGGAAGTCTTGACATTAAATTGCAGACTGAAGAGAGCAGGTTTTTAAGTACACTGTACACTTGAGTACCCCG
The DNA here is from genome assembly GCA_014162995.1 of Artemisia annua. Classification (NCBI taxonomy): domain Eukaryota; kingdom Viridiplantae; phylum Streptophyta; class Magnoliopsida; order Asterales; family Asteraceae; genus Artemisia; species Artemisia annua. The sequence goes on from LBNU01035033.1 coordinate 101,808, forward strand.
TACACCTCGTTCTCCCGCCTCGCCGCGCGTAAGCTCAAGAGAAAAGAGGAACGTTTAATTTAGTGATTACCAAAGATTAAATAGTATTAATAACTTGTTTTTGTTTTCATTTTTTAATTTAGAAACTTAAAACACTTAAAAAAAACCAAAAAAATATTCTTAACCTCAAAGTTAATTTTCATTTTCTTTTTCTTGTTTTCGTTGTATGACCACTCGTTCTTCATCAAACGATTTACTTTCACCTCTTTCAAACCCCGAGAGAATCATTCGTCATAATACCCGAACTCCTTTTCCGACTCTTGACGAAATGAATAACCTCAACAATGCTCAAAACCCTCCGGTGGGTGGAGCTCAACCAAACGGTAACCCTCCGTTGGGTGAAAACCCTAATGTTAATGCCGCTCCCGATCTCCGAACGATAGAGGAGTTGTGCCGACCGACTATGTTCGGGCGTGGAGGCCCGATTGCCCCAATTAACATCGACGCCGCCGATTTCGGGCTTAAGCATCACATGATCCAGCAAGTCCAAAACTCATGCCAATTTTACGGACTTCCGGACGATGATGCTAACAAGCACCTCGACAAATTTCTCACAATCACACAAAGTATGAAGCAAAACGGGATCTCCGATGATGCCCTCCGCTTATACTTGTTCCCCTATTCACTGACGCATCATGCCTCAAATTGGTTTGATCGTCTCCCCAAGAATTCAATACATACATTTGATGAAATGGTTTCAAAATTCTTGGCAAAATATTTCCCACCATCAAAAGTAACAAAACTAAGAAATGATATATGTAACTTCCAACAAAGACCCGATGAATCGTTATTCGAAGCTTGGGAACGTTACAAACTTGCCATTGATCGTTGTCCAAACCATAATATGCTACTCGTGACTCTCATCGATACTTTCTATAATGGTTTGACCCTCCGTCATCGTGACACGATTAATGCTGCAGCAGGGGGTACTTTCATGAAACGTCGACCCGAAGAGTGTTACGATCTAATTGAAAACATGACCGCTCATCATAACTTTTGGGATTCATCTGCTGAACGAAGCGAGTCAACTCGATCTATCACTACTTCTACCCCTTCTCCCGAAATAGCCGCGCTTACTAAGAAATACGATGATCTTTCTACGGCTATTTATCGAATTCATCAAACAATCGAGAATCAAGGCAAAACTACTCAACAAGTCAATTCCGTTAACCCAAGTTGTGAAACTTGTGGTGGTCCGCATCAATACTTTGAGTGTCCAGCCGCCGGTGGCTACACTCACGAGAACGTTTATGCTGCTAATCCTAATAATGCTTATCCTACTCAAGGAGACTGAAACCTCCTCAGCTATCGTTCGAACAATTATCTTGCACCAACCGGTTTTAACAACCCAAACCCTAATGTGCTTAATCGTAATAATCAAGTTAATCAAAATCAAAACAGGGTTAATCAGGGTTTTGCTAATCCAAATCAAGGTAACTTTAATCAAAATCGGTTTCAAAATCAAAATCAAGGAAATGCTTTTCAAAACCAAAACAATTTCAATCACGGGAATTTCAATCAAGGAAATGCATTTCAAAATCAAGGGAATTTTAATCAAAATCAGGGGAATTTTAATTATGGGAATCAAAATCAAGGAAATTTTGGAAATTATAATCAAGGCTTTCAAAATCAAAGTAATTTTCAAAATCAAGGTCAAAATTTAAACAATGAGATTTTAAAACAACTTCAAAGTCAGCAAGAGGTTCAACGATTGCTAATTAAGGAGATCACCGACATCAAAAAGTCTTTAAATGATCGACCCTCGGGTTCGAGTACTCCTTCTACTCTTCCTAGCAACACGATCGCCAACCCGAGGGGCGATGCAAAGGCGATCACTACTCGAAGCGGAACTAAGTATGATGGTCCTACGGTTCCGGCTACTTCCGATCCTTCATCGTCTAAATCTAAACCTTCTTTTCCTAAAGTAACCGTCCATGACACCGAGGCGACAAAGGACACGGAAATTCCCTCGGGAATGACCGAAGACGTCCATCCTCCGGTTGTCCCATCATCCGAGCCTAAAAAGAAAAACTCCGCCGAAAATGAAGCCGAAAATGAAGCCGACAAGAATACTCCGATTAAGATTAAGCTTCCATATCCGACTCGACTTTCCGAACAAAAGCTCCATGATAAAAATGTTCATCAAGTTGAAACGTTCAATCAAATCTTTCAAGACCTTCGTTTCGAGATAAGTTTCGCGGATGCCGTTCTCTTGATGCCTAAATTTGCTTCGATGCTTAAGAGTTTGCTTAATAACAAAGAGAAATTGTTCGAAATGTCTAAAACCCCGTTAAACGAGCAATGTTCCGCGGTTCTCCTTAAAAAGCTACCCGAAAAGCTCGGAGATCCCGGAAAGTTCTTAATACCGTGCAATTTCCCGGGGATGATTGAGTGTTACGCCCTAGCCGACTTAGGTGCTAGCATCAACCTTATGCCTAAATCGATATGGAAAAAGCTTTCTCTTCCCGAACTTACCCCAACTCAAATGACCCTCGAGCTTGCCGATCGATCCGTTACGCGCCCTCTTGGAATAGCCGAGGATATCTTCGTCAATGTTGGGAAGTTCCATTTCCCTGCTGATTTTGTTATCGTTGATTTTGATCCCGATCCCCGAGTTCCGCTAATTCTCGGGAGAGGTTTCCTACGGACTGGACGTGCTTTAATAGATGTTTACGACGAAGAGATTACCCTCCGTGTTGGAAACGAAGCCGTTACCTTTGATTTAAACCAAACCGCGAGATACTCTTCCAACTACGATTGTATGTCCGTCAACCGAATCGATATCATCGACGCTGCAACGGAAGAGTATGCTCAAGAAATTCTCGGTTTTGCAAAAAGTGGCAATCCCACTTCTGATCTCTCTTCTCCCCCTACGAATAATTCTTTCTCTTCTCATCTAAACGATAATTCTTTCCCTTCTCATCTTACCGACAATTCTTTCTCTTCTCATCTTAATGATAATTCTTCACCAATACTTTCCGATCCTTCACCTTCACTCACTCCGTTCGAAGGAAGTGACTTTATTATGGAAGAGATCGAAGATTTTCTTTCTTCGGAATCAATTTCACCGGAAATTGATCATTCTGAGGTCGATATAGAGGAAGATATACGTCTAATCGAGAATATGCTTAATTCCCCTTCCCTCCCACCCGAAGAATTGAAAATAACGGAAAACAAAACCGAGCCTTCTAGCGAAAATCCTCCGGAGCCCGAGCTCAAGGATTTACCTCCACATCTTAAGTATGCTTTCTTAGAAGCTGACAAATTTCCCGTGATCATCGCTAAAGATCTCAAGGATGAGGAGAAGATGAAACTCCTAGATGTGCTCCGTTCTCATAAAAATGCCATCGCTTGGCAGATTTCGGATATTAAGGGTATCGACCCTCGCTTCTGAACTCATAAGATTCTTCTCGAAGACGATGCTAAACCCTCCGTTCAACAACAAAGACGAGTTAACCCTAAAATTCACGATGTGATAAAAAACGAAGTTATCAAATTACTCGATGCCGGTATGATATATCCTATTTCCGATAGCTCGTGGGTTAGCCCGATCCATTGCGTTCCGAAGAAAGGAGGTATGACAGTAGTTACTAATGACGATAATGAGTTGATCCCCACATGTCTCGTCACCGGATGGATAGTGTGTATCGATTACCGAAAACTAAACGAAGCTACCCGTAAAGATCATTTCCCTTTACCTTTCATGGATCAAATGCTAGAACGCTTAGCAGGAAATAAATTCTATTGTTTTCTCGATGGCTTTTCCGGTTACTTCCAAATTCCGATTGATCCACCCGATCAGGAAAAGACCACTTTTACATGTCCGTACGGTACCTTTGCTTATCGCCGCATGCCTTTCGGGTTGTGTAACGCTCCCGGAACATTCCAACGATGCATGATGGCTATCTTTCATGACATGATTGAGAAAACCATGGAAGTCTTTATGCACGGTTTTTCGGTCTACGGAAACTCATTTTCTACATGCCTTTCTAATCTCGAAAAAATGCTTAAACGTTGTGAAGATACTAACCTCGTGCTTAATTGGGAAAAATGTCATTTTATGGTTAAAGAAGGCATCGTTTTACGTCATAAAATTTCTAAAAATGGGATCAAGGTCGACAGAGCAAAAGTAGATGTTATTGCTAAACTCCCTCCTCCCACCACCGTCAGAGGCATTCGTAGCTTTCTAGGTCATGCCGGTTTCTACCGTCGATTCATCCAAGATTTCTCTAAAATCGCCCGGCCCCTGACCCGTCTTCTCGAGAAAGAAACTCCGTTCTTCTTTTCACCCGAGTGTCATGAAGCCTTTACAATTCTTAAGAAAAAGTTAACCGAGGCTCCAATTCTTGTTGCACCCGACTGGGACTTGCCATTCGAACTCATGTGTGACGCTAGTGACTATGCTATAGGAGCAGTCCTCGGGCAACGCAAAACAAAACATTTTCAGCCGATACACTATGCTAGCAAAACGATGACCGATGCTCAATCTCACTACACAACTACGGAAAAAGAGATGTTAGCCGTTGTCTACGCTTTTGAGAAATTCCGGTCCTATCTCGTTCTTTCCAAAACCATAGTGTACACCGACCATTCGGCTCTAAAATATTTACTTGCTAAAAATGATGCTAAGCCTCGTCTACTCCGCTGGGTTCTCCTATTACAAGAATTCGATGTTGAGATTAAGGATAAAAAGGGAGCCGAGAACCTAGCAGCCGATCATCTCTCTCGTTTAGAAAATCCCCACCAAAACGATCTTGATAAGAAAGAAATAACCGAGACATTTCCCCTCGAATCTCTAGGGATGATTTCTAACGACTCTAGTACCCCATGGTTTGCCGATTTCGCTAACTACCATGCGGGGAATTTTATCCGTAAAGGGATGACGACACAACAAAAGAAAAAGTTCTTCAAAGATGTCAAACACTATTTTTGGGACGACCCCTATTTATTCCGAGTCTGTGCCGATCAAGTTATTCGTCGTTGTGTTCATGGCAAAGAAGCCACCGACATACTCTTGGCATGCCATAACGGACCAACCGGTGGCCATCATGGTGCCAACTATACCGCTAAAAAAGTCTTTGACTCCGGTTTCTATTGGCCTACTATTTATCGAGATGCACACGACTTAGTCAAAACTTGCGACTCGTGCCAACGTCAAGGAAAGATCTCTCAAAAAGATGAAATGCCACAAAACGCTATCCAAGTATGTGAGATATTTGACGTATGGGGTATCGATTTTATGGGTCCGTTCCCTTCTTCAAAAGGCAATAAATACATACTCGTGGCCGTTGACTACCTTTCTAAATGGGTCGAAGCTAAAGCGCTCCCCAAAAATGATGCCCGAGTCGTTGTTAAGTTCTTAAAAAGTCTTTTCGCTAGATTTGGAACCCCTCGTGCAATCATAAGCGATCGTGGTACGCACTTCTGCAACGAACAATTCGCCAAAGTAATGAGTAAATATGGTGTGACCCATCGTCTTTCAACCGCCTATCATCCACAAACTAGCGGACAAGTAGAGGTTACAAATCGAGGTCTGAAGCGTATACTAGAGAGAACCGTAGGTGAACACCGAAACTCGTGGGCCGACAAATTAGATGATGCACTTTGGGCTTTTCGTACCGCCTATAAGACTCCGATTGGTTGCACTCCCTACAAGTTGGTGTATGGAAAAGCGTGCCATCTCCCCATCGAGCTCGAGCATAAAGCCTACTGGGCGTTAAAACATTGCAACTTCGACCTCAAGACCGCGGGAGATCATAGAAAAATACAATTGAATGAGTTGAACGAACTAAGAGATCAAGCTTATGAAAACTCTTTGATTTATAAAGAAAAGACTAAACGTATTCATGACTCGAAAATTAAAAACCGTGTTTTCAATATTGGAGATCGAGTCTTACTTTTTAACTCAAGATTAAAGATTTTTTCTGGAAAATTAAAATCCCGTTGGTCTGGCCCATTTACCGTAGCCCAAGTTTTTCCATATGGTACTATCGAGCTTTCTCAAGAAAATGGGCCGAATTTTAAGGTAAATGGACATAGACTTAAGCATTATTTTGGAGAGGACATACCACCCCAGGTAGTCCCAGATCTCCAAACTTTCCCTACGAATGAATAAATTTAGGGACCGAGTCAAGCTAGTTTCTTTTATCGTTTTTACTAATAAATAACCATGAGAAGGGTCCACTCCTCCCATTTCTTGTGTTTCGTGCTTGTGTTTTATGTCTAGGTTGCCCGAAAATGAAGACTCTCGTGCTCGTCATGCTGCTCTTCCTTCACTCGAGTCTCATTCTTCGATAAGTTTCTCATATCCTTATCGTTTCGACTAACGTTTATCTATTTGGCATACTTAATAAACGGCCTTAGATACTCGTAGGTTACCCTTACCTTGGAAACATTGAGGACAATGTTTCACTTTAGTCTGGGGGGTGAATCTTTCGATTCGATTTTTACCTTGCATTTTTACCGTTACTCACGCAACCCCGTTTTTCCGAAAAATTTGAAAAATTTTAAATGAAAAAACACAAAAAATGAGAAAATTTTTCAAAAATACAAAAATAGAATAAGTTTTGACACAATGATGATTTTCCTAATGGTAAGAGTAGAAATAAAAATTCTGACTTGATCGGGCGTGTTGAGCCCTAGCTCGTTTCCCCAAGCTAGGCTTTCGCGAATTAAAAATCCGCGAAGAACGAAAAATGATAGAGTTCGATTATAAGTAAGATGGTAAAACACACTTCATCGAGGGTACTTGTGACTTTTTACTCCCATAAGCTTGTTTCACCCTTAAAATAGAAATTTAGGTTTAATTAAAGGTGCGAGATTTTGGCAAAACTTAGTTTCGAAGTCCTTGCCGAAAGGGTCTTTGCTTGTGAGGGTTGGGTACACATGGAGGTACTGCCAGCGTTACGGTGTAATAGACTATTCCATCTTGCCGGCTCGCAACCGATGTTGGGATTGTTATAAAAGCCGTAGGACTTGGGGTTTGGCAAAAAAATAAAAATACGTATGTTGTGCTTAATAATAAAAATCCAATGCCAAAAAGGTTTTCTGCATCTTGCCGGTTCGCAGCCGATGTTGTAGACTTCCAATAAAAGGCGGAGGAAAAATAACCAAGGTCATAATAGACTATCACATCTTGCCGGTTCGCAGCCGATGTTGTGATTGTTATAAAGGGCCGAGGTAAATACGTTTTGTGCTTATAATAAAAAAATGCCAAACCTTGACTCCGGGGAGGTCCTAATAAAAGCTTCTGTCTCTGGACTCGTAGTTGAGTTGTTTCGGTCGCCAATAAAAGGGACACTCCTCAAAATCGTGTTAAATCAGAGACCTTGATGTGGACCTCATTCTTGTGGGCAATGGTTCTCGAGGGAAGAATTAGAAACTACTTAGCGTCTAAATTTCAAGCCTTTATCGGACTAATTAATATAAAAACGAGGAAATTCAATTTCCCACCAAAAATAAAATAATTAGAGGAAAATAGGAATATGGGAGTAAGGAGTCTTCACAGGTAACTTCCATGGATAATTTTAGCATCGATGCTTATAAAAGAACAATGATTTCGTTTTACGCTTAGTCTGGGGGGGACTTGTAAAAAATCAAGGACGACGAATTTTAACCGTTAGGTCGCTTCTCTATGAGTCGTGTTTCTACTCGATGATCCTTATAATTATCCTTAAGATAATGAAAGTCATCATACCGTCACCCGAATAAGGCTAGGTTGTAAATATATAGATAATTAATAATAAGTAGGATAATCGGGGCATTTTTGGAATTTAAGATTTAGTAGTCTCTTTTGAACGTTTTGCTACTTTCAAAGTTAGTAAAAAGAGATGAGGGATTTTAATTTCAAAGGTGTGAGCTCATAACATTGCGTGAGGACACGGCAATATCTTAGTCTGGGGGATTTTGGTATGTGCTTAAACACATACCTTTTCTTTACCAAATTAAGACCCAAAAGACCAAAAACTCGCTAATAAATGCCAAATATATGTGTTTTTATATTTTTATACGTGCAGGTAAGAAAATATGAGAAAACGACAAAAACCGAGACAAAATCACGGAAAACGAGCACGAGAATGGAGAAGAGAAATATTTATAGCCGGGAAGTAAAATTGAGCTCAAAAAGTCCAAACAAGTCCCTGGAAGATTTTAAAGTTTCAAGAATAGTCCTTTGATGAAGTTTCACAAAATTACAAGTTTAGTCCTCCATCTTTCCAAAATTGTCAAGATTGGTCCCTGAAAGAAAAATATTGAAGAATTGACAACTCAGGTCCTTCAAGAATTCAAGAATGTTACAAAAGATCCTTGGATAATAATTATTAATATTGGCAGAACAAGTCCCTACAATTTCAGATTATACATAAATGGTCCTTGTCAATTTTAATACCAAATCCTAAAACATTACTACAAACCAACCGGACCCTTATCCCTTTAACCCAAGAAAATTTAATAAACCCAAACTACCCAACCCACTACCCTTTTTATAAACCCAGCAGCCCATCACCTAAACTAATAACCCCAGCCCAAAAGCCCAAACCTTATACCCGGTCCCTTATACCATTTAAACAAAAATAAAAAAATCAAAGAAAAACCCGCGTGTAAATTTTTCCCCCAATTCACCCCCATATGAACCCTAATTTACCCACTGTCAAATCCACCCAAATTACCTCATCACAATCTAATCATTGCATCTAGAAGGTGTCAGGATAATGTCAGAAGGCTCCAGAGAACACACGTGGACAAGATAAAGCATAAGAAAGGCCTGGAAGACTCGAATGGATCAAGGGATGACGAATTCATGAAGTTTCTGGATGGGAAAGGATCAAAGGATGATGATAAGGCTTCTGGGACATTCACCAAGCTTCATAACCGACTATCTTTGTGTATAAATAGGACCTTACTCCATGGTAGTATTCGTGTAGAAATTAAGCTAAAATTTAGGTGTTATTTGTTAAGCTTTCTGTGTATTCAGCTTTTGTACTCAATCTCTTGGTTTTTAATAAAATTTAGTTTCTTTAAAAAGTCTTTTACTTTACTGCATCATTTTCATTACTCTACTAGTCTACTGCTTATTTCCCTCTGCTTATTTTCCTACTGCTTATTTACTTAGTAACTTTTATAAATTGTAGCCTATATTAGAAGTTCCTTTACTGCTTTATATATATATATATATATAAAAAAAAAAAAAAAAAAAAAAAAAATCAGAAAAGCTATTAAGCTATTGCTTATTTCTGGCATTGGAGTGATAAGTCAAGAAAGGAGCTTAGGAAGTTCTTGGCCTATCCAAAGATAGGCCACTGTGGAACACCCTTCATTAAGTCAAGGGTTAACAGGTAGTTCTTAGACTAGCTCTCTTGTAGTTTACAGCTTATTCAGTCCATTTAATTGCTTAGTTAGTGTTAATCTAGCTTCAGTTCTCATTTTAGTTGCATATGTTTCTAGTTTACCTTGTTCTATCTGGTCCTTAGTTGCATACTCACATTTTCTGTCATTAATTGTGAATCTGTGATATTGAATTTTACTTGTGCTTTTACTGAGTCTAGGTTAGAATAAGGTTTCACATTATCTAAGTAGTCTTATTGCATCAATAGTTAGGAGTTTAGTAGATTAAATAAGCATATTGTAGTTTAGGTTACATTGTAAGGGGGTGTTTGGCAAAACTGTTAAACTTAGGTTAGGTTGCATATTAGGCTTTAAACTCTGCACACTTAGGCTCATTTAGGACCAAATAGAATAGCTAAAAACAGAATATTGCATCTCATTCCCTAAAAAGTCAAATCACCTTCAAACTCTTAGGACTGCTATTAGAAAATTAGGAGTAATCTGCATTCTAGGTGCATTTTAGGTACCCTTAGTTGAATTTAGAATCAAATCTGCATAATATAACACCTTTAGATAATTAGGATCTAAGGAAATTGGCAAAAGTCAACTTGAGTTTCATTTGCACAAAAAGTCAAATCTGCTTGAACACTAGAGTTGGACAGATTTTCATTTGAGTGCATAGGATTCACTAGTGCTCTAAACTAAGTTTGGATTGTGGATTTAGGTTCCTTGGTGGGTAGTTTAACTTATTCCAGAAGCCAATCTCATTTTGAAGCTTATTAGGTTACTCCAAATTAAGCTCAAAATCTGCTTACTGCTAAACCTTGTTCTGTCCCACAGTTACTAGCCCAACTTTAGAAGCACTTATTTTGAAATCTATAAAAGCAATAGGTCTGTTTCTTGGGGGCAAAACAATCACCAGCTAGGATAGTGTAGGAATCTACCTTTGGTTTACCCATAAATGCTTATTTGAGTAGCTTAATCTGCCCATCTTCTCTGTCCCAATTCTATATATGCAATAAACTGTTTAAGTGCTTATTGACTTATCCATTGTGCTTTTCTGTGGTTTCTTGGCTTTTTAGTGCTTAAATAGGTTAGAGTTAGGTCCTGTAAAAGTTTGGGGTTAATTGCTTAAGTTTTGCTTATTAAGTGCTTATTTCCTAACTGCTTATTGTGTCCACAGTGCTTATTAGGGTTTCAAACTAGTGTAGCTTATTTTTCCTAGGTTTAGATTAATAATTTAGAATTTTCCTAAAAATTTCAGATTTTTCCTAGCTTATTTACTATTTTTCTTATTTAATTTTAGATTTTAAGTACTTTTTAATTAGTTTTAATTAATAATAATTAAATAAAAATCCAAAAAAATAGTTTTTCAGTTTTAAAATTACTCTTTAGTTAATTTATAATTTTAGGAAAATAAATTTTATTTTTCCAACTTATTTTCTATTTATTTAGTATTTTTAGTAATTAATAATAATTAATATTAGTTTTTAATTAATAATAAATATATAAAAAAAAAACCAAAAAAAATATTTTCTAGATTTTAATTTACTTCTAGGATATTTTTAAATTTTCAAATTTAGTTTTCTATTTTTCCTAGTTAACTTTTGAATTTAGTTCGCGTTTTATTAAAAGTAATTTTAAGTAATAAATAAATAAATAAAAAGTAATAAAAAGTATTTTAAATACATAACAAGTTTAAATTTACGTTTTTAATCCCTTAGGAATTTTAGTATTTGCCTTTAGGATTTAAGTTCTCCCTAGTTGACTTAGTTTTTCCCGAGATTAGCTCAGGAATTTAGGATTCGATCCCGTTTTACGTTTTAGGTTGTAATTTTCGTACTTTACGTGCTTTTCCGTGTTTATTTGTTTTTTCGTGCTTATTTGTAGAAATTTAGGGTTCCCTTAGCCTGCACGACACGATTCATTTCTTGAATCACGAACACGAACCAACGAACCAAGTCTTAGCCTTCGTTGGGAGAAACGACCCGGGGATACATATTTACCGGTGCTATCCTCGGATTACATATAATACATATATTTGGTTGTCTACGATACACCAAGTTTTTGGCGCCGCTGCCGGGGAAATTTAATTTACAATATATATATAATACATATATATATACCATTTAAATAATTACTTTTTATTTATTAAGTTTTTTTTTTATTTTTGTTATCTTCGGAAGGGAACGATAACAAGGTATCAACCACGGTAGAAGTTGACGAATCATTAGAATACGAGAGCTTAGTAAGTGCAGAAACTTCTTCAATTCTTAATGGAGTAGGATCGATGGGAGTTAACAACTCATCGTGAAGAGAATGAAAGTTAGTAATCTCGTATACCACCTTTTATGGACTCTAATGGGCTCCAGCCCAACATCCTTGCTTTTTACTGTACTACTCAAGAATTCGTTAATGAAAATTTGAAGAAGGATGATTTTAAGATTAAGGAGAAAGTTGTGCTTACTCTAGAGGATATCTACGAATATGACCTCGCTATCGTCGTTATGATCTTTCTTCCTTATCTTACTTACTCTGCTGCTTCTCCCATCCGTCACTCTCCCGGGAGTGAGGATACTGTTTTTGATCCCGGCATCGTCACTTTTCATGCCGTATGTTTCACTTGCTCCCCCAAGGACAAATAAATTCGGGGCGAGTCTAAGCTATGCGACTCGATAATAAACAAGCGCTTCGTGGGAGGCACCCCATGCTTATCCTTTTTATCGTTTTTCTTTACTAATAAATAACCATGAGAAGGGTCCACTCTTCCCATTTCTTGTGTTT
>LBNU01035033.1:120968-168899 GCA_014162995.1 Artemisia annua
ACATACTAATTTACAAAGTTATGCGAACGATAAAATTGAGAGAGAATGATTGTTATTATTGAAGGTGTTAAGTACAAATGAGAGATGAAGTGAATATATACAGGGAGTGATTAACGAATACTAACTAATTTTAACTATTTACACTATCAGTCCTTATAGAATGAACTGATGTACAAAGGTATCTAGTAACTTAATACCCTCCCCTCAAGTTGGAACTTCTTGAAAGACCCAACTTGTCAGATAAGAATATGTTGAACGATCCTAAGCCTTTGTCATGATGTCAGCCAGTTGTAGATTGGTAGGGATATAAGCAGTTTGTAAGAAGCCATCTTGTACTTTGCCTCTGGTGAAGGGCAATCAATGTCAAGATGCTTTGGGTCTTTCATGGTAACAAGGGTTAGCAGCTATTTGTTGAGAAGCTTTATTGTCACAAAACATGGTTATAGTATTTGACAAAGGTATATGTGTAAATCCTTTAGCAGATAGGTTAGCCATACAAGTTCACAGGTAGTTGTGGCCATACTCCTGTATTCAGTTCAGTGGAAGACCCTGGGATTACTGTGGCTTGCTTCTTGTCTTCATGAGATTAAAAGAATGACCTAAGAATATACAGTACCAACTGTCAAGACTTTCTAGGTCTCAAACAAGAGTCAGCCATACAGGCATCTGAGAAACCCCTGTAACTTTCAGTTTGCTGCACTGGATAAAGAGGCCCTTTTGAAATTGTTCCTTTCCAGTATCTGAGTAAGTGCAGGGCCTGGTTGCAATATGTTGGCTCCCTTGGGTGCAGACACAAATTGAACTCAAATGTGAACCCCCATAAGAAAATAATCATGGCTTGTCATTTGAGAGATAAAGGCAGTCTTTCCCACAAGTTCTGTATGATTCATGATTAGAAATAGGAGCCTTTATCCAGCATGATAGCTTTTAGATTCTTGGCAAAGGGAAACTAGTAGGGTTTTGCAGGCAGTGTAAACCCTGCATCTGAGCAAATCCAAAACATACTTTCTCTGTGTGCAAATAAGTGCCATTACTGATTACTGCACATTTCAATGCCCCAGAAGTATCTTGCTAGGACCCCAAATCATTTTTTGTGAACTTCTTGTCCAAAGCCATTTTAGTGTCTGCATTTCCTGAGGACAATTTCCAGTGAGTAAAATGTCAAATTTCAACATACACCAAGCCATAGTGTAAGATTCTTCCTTTTGCTTTGACAATAAGGAGTAATCATGTTTGGACTGTAAACATAACCCAAAGAACTAAGAAACCTTGGAAAGCTCTTGATTCCATTGTCTTGAGCTTGCTTTAGGACGTACAGAGACATTATTGAGTTTACAAACTTGTCCAGGTAAAGCTTTTGTATAATAACCCTCTGGTGGCTTTCATGTAGATCTCTCTTCTACATAAATGTAGACAAATGCATTGTTCACATCCAATGATGCTAAAGGCCACCCTTTAGCAGTAGCTATAGCAATGAAACTCTAATAGTGGCGGTTGCTTTTGCACTGGAGAGAAAGTGTGTTTGAGTCAAGACCCTCCCCTTTGATCAAAACTCTAATAACCAATCTGCCTTGTACTTATCCACAGTATGTTATTGTATCCCTGAACTTATATTAGAACGATAAACAGAAACAAAATACAAGGACCGCCATTGATATCCCGCCAAAGAACATTCATCTTCACTTCATTTCTAACGCGACTGAAGGTTAAACACATACCGACTACATATACAGTGAATACTTTACGAGTTGAAGAGTCTCGGTGACTCCATTTCTTGCAAGGACATCTTTTTTCGCAGCCAAGATCCCAACAACATGCATAGAGACTACTTAGTGACCACAACCTAAACTTTGTAGCTTCAATACTATCAATGGTCAAGTCATATGCTATTCAGACAAATAAATTATAACTATTATTTGTATTAGACAGCTATTTTTTTTTATTATATATAACAAAAATAGAACTAACTATTACAACAAAATATCTGACTGTTTAATTTTATACATACACTATATTGCATGAGAAACCAATTACAGTAATATATTTAGTCAAAAGATATAACCGGGCAAACTTCACTGCTATTCAATCTTCAAGAATCAAGGAAAAATAGGGACCCAATTAACACAAATTCTTTAGATATAGGCATAATAGGGACCCAATTAACCTCCAAATATCACTCTTCTTAACTACTATGATTGTCATATAAGATGGGACGAGATACTAAAAAAAACGCCCACAGTATATATGTCAAAAACCCCCGAGAGTTTTCCTTTATTATAGTAAAAGATTTGGGCTAAAGGTTATTTTATAAACAAAGCGTGCGAGATGGCGAGCCCATCTCTCAGTTCTCAAGCCCTAGTGAACAAAATTTATGATATCTATCCGATTTGTATTCAGTTTGAAATAATTTGGAACCCTTACAACCTCCTTTTTGTGTTTCTCTTCGCTTTGCATCATCAATCACTGTAAGTTTATTCATATCAAATTCATTAACTAATTAATTCGTTGTTTATAATTATACTTGTATCGCTAGTTTCTTTAATATAACCCAAATTTGTTGTTCAATTCGGTCAAGATCATATCATATATGAAACTGTTAGTTTTTGCTTTATTGAAAATAATCAAAATATACAAGTTGTTCAATTGGGTTTTTTGTTAAATAAATTGCTGAATTATTACGTTTTTGTTGTTGTGTAGTTTGGGTTAGTAATGGATCAAATGTCTTGCACCCGAGTTATAGAAAATGGTGTATCGTATTACCGTATAAATAGAAGGCAACCTCGTCCCCGCCGTCCACTCAACGCAGAGGAACAACAGAATTCGCGAATGATGGCTGAGATGTGGGAATCCAACCCCGAGCTGATCAAGTCGGAGATAGCCAAATTTTATAAGCGTCACGAGGTGCCGCCTCTCGTTGATCCAGAAATTAGGAAAAAGCGTATGATAATAATACCCTTTTCTTTCCGAATATTTTAATTTGATATTTAACTGCATGACTGATGGAATATAAGATACAACATAACACTCTAACTAACATGTTACATGTTTCTTTGGTTTTCTAAGTGGTACAGGCCTTTTAGATTTTATATAAGGGTGTCTCTTGGTAAAGCTAATCACTCCAGTTTGCCTTATGCTTATTTAGCGTTTAAAAAAAGAAGTCAATAAATTAGTTATATAACATCACACAATTATGCTTTTCTATATACAATTATCAACACCATAAAAACTTACCCTTTATCAACAAGCCAAGTACATTATTTGCTTAATCTGCTTGATAAAGTTTTACACATCAAATTTATTTACCTTTGGCTAATTACTTTACCATGGTATTTTTATTGTGTTGCTTAAGTTAGAGCTGATCTTCTCAAAATAACTGGACCCACCAAAGTGGCCTACACTCCGGCAACAGATATATCCGTACCAACTTGTGGTAAGTACTAAGTTAAATCCCCAATCTTATAGATACTTTCACACTATTACTCTTTAAGTAGATATTTACCTTGTCTGATGGTTGATCCTTGTTATTAGTTACTAGAGACGAGGATAATAGCTTTAAGATGCTAGCCAATGGACCTGCACATGAGGCAGTGTTCGAGATCATCAACCCTAAAACTCGTGAGTGCGCGCTGCTTTAGGCTGTCTAACAATTACTCTTCTTATTTTATTTTTCCCAAGCTTAAAGACGTTGTAGTTCATACCAACTTACTCATACGCATATTTTACATTTTGCTTATTATGCCCGGTCATTTAATAGGTCTACCAGATGAAGCATTAAAGGCTTTTGTGATCAAGCGCTACCGTGAGAGTCCAGACGAGTCAAGTGAAACCATGGTGACAGTCGCAGCCTCTGGTGACAGTCAAATCCACTCTTGTAGGGCTTTCCTTATATTGCTGATTACTAAAGCTAATCAAGATATTTTAATATGTTTTCCTGATGAAGTGCCAGGAGCGTGCATGCTCAAGCGCCACTGCGAGGATCTAGGCGAGTCAAGCGAAAATGTGATTGCAGATTCATCAGTACCAACACCTGGTAACATTTTAATTACTAAGCTTAATCAAGGTATATCAAAAACATATTAAGATGGTTCAATTTTGTGTATTATCATCTATTGGAACTTGACTTCGCATTTTGTAAATGTTACGACACTGCATTGTCATGAATACTTTATCAAAGAAAGATCTAGGAAATAAAACAGAGGTTTTGGAAATAATTACATCAACTGTTTTAGCTACACAATGTCATTAACACTATATTTGAACTATGTATTTGAATGTTTTGTGGGGTTTGTTTTACAAAGAGCGACAAGTTTGTTTGGGCATGGATGATGGATGTTTGAGCATCTAGCGTAACCGTTTGGATGTACACAATAAGTTTACACAATGTCATTAACACTATATTTGAACTATGTATTTTGAACATGTATCTGCATGTTGAAGATAGTCTTAAGATACTTTTTGTTTTGTTTATAACAACTAGAACTCATCATTTGTAAACTTTTACAGGATAGCCTGATGCTATTATGGTATGTTTGTCTTGGTTATTCTGTAGGTGTCACGGATGTGCCAGGAGCATCTGTGCTCAAGTGCCAGTGTGAGGATCTCGGTGATTCATGTGAAACTGTGGCTACAACTTCCGGTAACAAGCAAATCCATTCTTATATAGTGGTTGGATGGGTTTCAACATATTATTTACTTGATTAATAAATCTAATCAAAATTTTTGAAACTTCGAATTGGATTTTGTAAATGGCAATCCATTCTTTTCTGATATAAAGTCCCTCTGGTTAAAGATAAAACGTAGCTCAATTCAACTTTTTTTATACGTAAATAAACCTTCGTTTTATTATGGTAACATTTTGCTGGTTAATTTTATAGGTATTGCACATGAAGTGCTAGGAGCGTCTATGCTTAAGCCCCACCATGAGGAGCTAGGCGAGTCAAGTGAAACTATGGTTGCAGATTTGTTAGCACCGACTACTGATAACAATCAAAACCACTCTTATAGTAGTTGCGTTTAAACTTTTAGCTATTACCTAAGATGTCTGAAATGTTTGTTTTATATGAAGTAAATTGTGGGATTAGATTAACATATGACCTGATAACCCGTTACCTTCAAGGGTCGGGTTACGTGTTAGTTTTAATTTTTTTTGAACCCGATAGACCCGACCCAATAAGGCTCTAACCCGACCAGATAACCCGTTTGACACCCCTATTTGTACTTGCGTTTGAAAAAAAAGGTAATAATCAATACATTTTCAAGTTTCTAGTATGTTTATTCAAATAATGCATTTTGCATGATTCTTTTATGTGTGAAAGTTAAATATGTTTCGTAAAAGTAACTGTTTCATAAATTGTAGATGGAGATGAAGAATGAGATTATAAAAATAGATTATCTTTATAAGCTACATTAAGTAGCATTTGATTTTAATAAATTATAAAAACTATATATATATTTTTTATAATCCCTTATAAGTAATATCTGCTAGGGGTGAGCATCGGACCGGAACCGACCCGTCCCGACCCGAAACGACCCATCCCGAAACCGACTAGCTGGAAAACCCATCCCGAGTCCCGACCCGATTATGGTCGGTTTGTGTCGGGTCGATTCGGTCGGTTTCGGTTTGATCCACTTCGGTCGGTATTGCTTGTTTCTTCTCGGTTTTTGGCCTGTCCCGACCCGAAAACCGAAAACGTTGAAAACCCAAACTGTACTGACCCGAGTATGCTCGGTTCGGTTTCGAGAAGATCGGGATATGTCGGGATTGCTCACCCTTAATATCTGCTAAACAAAATTTATATATTTTAAGTAGTTTAATTTTTCAAAAGATAAGGGTTATCTTTCTAAAAGATACATATAAAACATGAATGACTCTCTCTTTCTAAAATTTTAAGACATACAAGAAATTAAGCATAGTTTAAAACACTTTAATGCACTCAATTTTGAGAATTACAACAAAGTAAGCATATTGTACAACAAAATAAAGCTTGGTGTCATTTTAAGACCAAAATTCTATCAAACAACATTAATGCTATTAAAAACACCCCTTCACCAAAAATTATAACCATTTAAGCACAATGTACAATAGCTGTAAATAATTTTCAGATTTACAACAAAATAAACATAGTGTACAACAAAATAAGCATGGTGTAATTTTCAGACTTAACAACATTAATGGTATTAAAGTGGTCAATGTTATTAATGACTATAATGACTAGTACTTACAAGAAAAGAAACATAATGTACAACATTTTAATGCACGTAATTTTTAGACGTACAAGACAAGAAGCATAGTGTACAACAAAACACCACATTAATCCTATGTAATGTAGTCAATTATTTAGCTGGTTAATAAATACAATTAATACAGTTATTAAAACACCCCTTACATCAAAAATACAATTATCAAGCATATTGTACAACCAAATTAAATACAATTCCTGCATTAAATTTTACTACTACAAATAATAAAGCACATTATACAAATATTCAAGCCCGAACGGGCAACGGGTCAAATGGGCTTGAGCCCGAACGGGCGCGAACCAAACGGGCTCGAGCCCAAATAGGCACGGGCCAACGGGTTCGAGCCCGAACATGCACGAGCTATACGAAATTCTTGATATCTGTAAATTTATTGTCAAAAATAACATAATAAACTAAAATACATTATTCATCAAAAATTTTTATTTCAAGGTAACCATCGCTGCAACGCGCGGGTACACTGCCCGTCTTTCTAAAAGTCTGAATTTTAAGCCTTTCTATTTATAGAATAGTCCCAAATGCATTATAATATAGTATAGATATAGATATTGTGATAAAGGAAATACTAGTGCTTACTTGGTTCAATGATCAAGTTAATTTGATGTTGAATGTTATTTTAGTATATGAAGTAAATTGTGGGATTAGATTAACATGTGACATGATAACCAGTTACCTTATAGGGTCGGATTGTGAGTTAGTTTTTATTTTTTAAGAACCCCGATAGACCAAACCCAATAAGGCTCTTTATAAATAATAATTTATACAGTATATTTTAAGTAGTTTAATTTTTCAAAAGATAAGGGTTATCCTTCTAAAAGAAGGAGGAGGGTAAGATGCGAAAACATTTCAAAGGAAGGGGTCTTATACATATAAGTATCACTAGTTTGTGTGTGTGCCTATGTATCTCTCTCAATTGATTAATTAATAAATTATCAAAAAAATCGACTTTGATTGAAACCCTAAATAAAAAAAAAAATGGAAGATGGGAAAAAGGCCCGTAGTCGTGGGCGTAGCAAGTCCCCAGAGACAAAACGGAAAATAGAATTTGCGATGGATTTGCTGAAAAACAAACCGGAGTTAATCAGACCGCAGATAGCCAATGTCAGGGGGGCTCGGATCACACAAAAAATCCCCTTCATACATCGTTCACCAGAGGCCATTAAAAAGAGTATGTTATTCTTATTATTATTCATTTGCTTTTCATAATCCTCTTAGGTGTTGTTTATTTCTTTTTGGGTCTAAATCTAACTACCCCTGAATCCTAGTTTGAGGATTTTGACTTTTTATGGAAAAGTAAATTACCCCATCAGAATCAAGTGTTTGATGTAATAAAACATATATGCTTAATGTGGCGTGAAATTGTGGGGGCGAGTGGGCGAATTTTGGGCCCTCATTGACCCAAAATTCACCCGTTTTAGCAGCTATAGAAGATAGTTATTGCCTAATCTAATACACTTAACAAGTTTCATAATGGTTAAGGGGAATTTTGTTTCGGCTTATATATGGGCTTATTAGCTTATATGAGTTCGGCTTATATAACATAAGCCACGATTATATGGCTTATTTTGACATTTATGGGCTTATATAACATCTCTCAATGTTATATAAGCCCATAACTGTCAAAATAAGCCACAAAATTTTGTGGCTTATGTTATATAAGTCGAACACGGCTTATGTTATATAAGCTTAAACAAACACCCCCTAAAATATGGTCATGGTTTTACCAGAATCGCTCCTCTGTTTGATTTTTTTTTTTTTTGGGTAAAATTACCCTGGTAAAATATATTGATCACATAGTAAAGTTCAGGCAAATTGGCAGAGCACCAAAATGACTTGTACAAGAACACACGCACCACTAGTGCTTCCAACAACAAACCAAGAGATTGACATGCCAATCTCAATACCCTACAAGAAAACCTAGCCGAGGACAAAAGATAACATTACAAACCATGACTCAACTAGGCTTAAACAACACATTACGTTACCCTATTCTTGATTAACGAACATGGCAGCTTCCAAACAGCAAGAACTCTATCAACACGTGAAGTCTTCTTGAAATGAAATGTGAGGAGTTTAAGACGAATTATAGATACAATCACCTCAATTAGCTGCTCACAAGACCTCTTCTTTTTCTTAAATAACCTCCCATCCTTTCTTGCCAAATAAAATATGTAGAAGCCGTAAAAACGAGTTTTGCAATAACACTTTGAGCAGACCGCTTCTTCGCAATTGGGATTAACCAATCAACAATTTGGTCCAACGAAGACGGCATGTCTTGCAAATCAGCTTTATTCTTCACATTGGTCCACACCTGTAATGAATACGAGCAGTTGAAAAATAAATGGTAGTGTGAATCTGGTACCACTTCGCACAACGGCCATCTTGCCAAGTTTAAGTCTGTCGAGGGACTAACATCCCATTGTCTAAGCCTATCTTGAGTCTTCAACTTCTTTAGGATAACCAACCAAAGATGAAAAGCATGGCGGGGGATACAGTGGCCAAACCAAACCACATAGGTCCACGCCATTTCATTACCACGAGGACGAATATCCTCCCAAGCAACTCCAACAGAGAACTCCTTATCCCTGCCTAGACGATCCTTCCACACCAATTGATCTTTATTAAAATTTAACCTAGGAACAATAGAGTGATAAATGTTTGGGTACCTTGTTTCCCATTCAATAGGCCACGTCCAGCAATCATTCAAAACCAGATCCGCAACCTTAGTCTCAAGAGATAAACCCGCTGTTGAGATAGCTCTAGGTGTTAACGAATCCATAAGAGGGCTATAATTACACCAATGATCAAACCATGCTGAAGTTAACGAATCCTCTGTTTGATTTTTAGCGTATCTTAAACTACGTTTTGTTTTGTTACTTTCATACTTAACCTTCTAGATACTGTCAAGGAGCACACGGTCATAGGAAGAAAACCATATATCAGATCATAGTTATTGGGCTAAACTGCTGAGAAAGCTAATGTACATATATACTCTATGCTATTTATATTTTTTGCTCTTTAAGGCTGCCCTTATATAACACGGGGCCTTAAACTAGTAGGCTTGTTAATCCCAAAGCTTATCTTTTTCTATTAAGAAAAAACAAAACTTCAGTTCACTCTTGGCTTATTACAATAATTATTGTGTTGGTTAAGGTCAAGCTAATTTATTGAAAAGAGGAGCACCTCCCACCGGACATATCTTCGTTCCGTACAGTGTTAGAGATACATCAGCACCATCTTGCGGTAACAATCAAACAACCACTCTTTTGTTTGATATTCCAACTTTCAACCTCTAATATTTTTACTCTTTAATCAAATTATCAATAGATTGATATTAACTTTTTCGTGGCTTATTAATTGTAGCTACCAAAAAAGAAGACCAGAGGTATAATTATCTAGCCAATGTTGACCCACGTCTGGTGGACTTCAAGATCAAGAACCCCGCAACTGGTGAGTTCTCGTAACTATTATACNTTTTTTTTTTATTATACTGTAAAGTCATCTGATTAAAGACATAACTTAGCTCAAAACAACTTATTTACGTAGATATGTTAAAAAAACACTTGGCTTATTATGGTATTATTGTGTTGGTTATAAAATAGGTAAAGTAGATGAAGTGTTTACGGCAGCTATGATCAAGCGCTATCGCGGCAAGTCAAGCCAAACCGAGGTCGCAGCTTCGGGTAACAATTAAATCTACTCTTTATATTGCTGTTAGATGGGTTTCACGAATTATGGATTGATTACCAATACTAATCAAGATATTCTTAACTTAGATTTTGGATTTTGTAATTGGCATGTCATTCTTTTTTCGTATAAAGACGTCTGGTAATATTTTGTTGGTTATAATATAGGCGTGGCACATGAAGAACTGCCAGGAGCATCTGTTCTCAAGCGCTTCCGTGAGGAGTTAGGCGTGTCAAGTGAAACTGTTACTACTGAT
Source organism: Artemisia annua (assembly GCA_014162995.1). Classification (NCBI taxonomy): domain Eukaryota; kingdom Viridiplantae; phylum Streptophyta; class Magnoliopsida; order Asterales; family Asteraceae; genus Artemisia; species Artemisia annua. Next base: position 131,170 of record LBNU01035033.1, read on the forward strand.
TCGTCCGCCCCAACTACTGGTAATAACTAAATTCATTCTTATAGCAGTTGGGTTTAACCTTTTAACTATTACTTAAGCTTAATAATGTTATTATATAACTCAAGATGCCTGAAATGTTTGTATTATATTTGGTCAAGTTCATTCTTAGCATGTTGTTATATAATTGGAACTTGACGTCTTGACTTTAGATTTTGTAAAATAGCATGAGACTGCATTATTGTGGGGACTTAGTAAAATAGATCTTTAAAATAAAACAGAAGTTTTCAAATAGATCTGGAAAATGTCTAAGAAATGTCTCATTCTACATATCTGAATGCCTTGTAGTTGTCTGGGATTACAGATCCTTCAAGAATCCAGATCCTTTTGGTTTCGTTATACATATCTGAATGACTTAGTGAAATCCAAAACTAGTACAACTTCAAGAATCCAGATCCTTTTGGTAAACCCACCACCATACTAACCACCATGAATCCAGATCCTTTTGGTTTCGTACCTCCACCTATATTGTCAGAGATTATATCCTTGGGTGATTATGACGATTTGCTAGAAGTCACTCGCCTGAAAAACTCAACTTTGTCATTTAGGAGTGTTGTTTCCCAAAATCACCACTTTATCAACACCTTCAACCACCGTTTGAACTCACCCACATGGGTGTTTCAACACTTTTTTACCCATCAAGAACCACGTCTTGGGACTCTCGTTGGGGTGAGGCTAAGGGATAACGCTTCCATTATGCATCATCTCGACTCACAACCACCAGCTGTTGGTGAAGTGCAAGCTTGGAATCCAGAAAACACTTTTCATCTTTTAGATGTTTCAGGAAATTATTTCTTCTTTCTTGTAAGGAGTAGTGGCAATCTATTGGTTAAAAACCCGTATACCGGAGTGGACAGGGTTATTCCCTTACCACCAAACATATTATTTGATGAGGAATACCACATCGAGATTATTAGGGGTCAAAATGAGTCGTTTCAAATTCGTTATTGTAAGGTTATAAACAATGTGCCTGAGTATCGTCTCTACAGTTCACAAACCCAAGATTGGATTTCACAACTTGTAGCTTATATAGGTCCTTTAGAACCCGAAGGTGACCAAAGCAAAATGTTCACAATAGTGGAAAATGGTTTTAACTATCATATTTTCGTGAATGAAGTTGACAACAACCCTTTTTTCAAAAGATTGCCAATTTTGCCCGAATGGCAAGGGCAAATGAATGTGATAGGGCGTTACGTGTATTTTGATAGGTGGTTGTTGTATTATACTTATCATGTTGTCCCTGGATCAACTTTCATGCAGTTGCATAATGTATTGTTGACAAGGCGTAATGCTACTGGCAATGGCTATAGCTTGGTTAGTGACATACCTGGTTATTTGATTAACATCCCTGGAATCACTATTCAAAGTGTATCCTGTCGCGAAATAGAAGGTAGCATAGTTGTTGGATTTAAAACTTCTTTATACTTGGACAACGAGTATGTGAATGGGAACTATATCTTTAGCTACTTAATCGGAAGTGGAAACCCTGGTCGATGGAATAGGATAGGTTAATTACATGCTAAACGATGGATATAATCACTCTCAGATTGTGTCAACAAATAGGCTAACCTTACCAGTTCCGGTTTGATTATAAACGAGGTACATATGGTATCCCATGAGTTAATTTTTCTTTCTTTAAAATTGTACATTCTGTATTAACAAGTAATTTTTATTTGTACACAGAGATTGGTTGTAGAAGGGTGACTAGGATCAGGATGTTTAATGGTGACATGGAAGTTTAGCAGGGGAACTCTTTTGTGTGTTTACTTAGTACTTTGTAGAAAGCTGATTTGGTATCATTATCACTGTAAGTTTTGTAAAATTCACAACATTGAAGATGAAGATGCTCTGATGGCTTGATAAACTTTTGGTAGCCAAGTAGGAAATGATTTTCTGTAACCAACATTATTGTGTTCTTTATTTTAGTTAATTTTGCTATGTTGGTTATCTTGGATCTTGTTGTTCCCTTTTTATCTTCAAAAAACTTTTACTCGTATAGTCTTGAACAAAAAGCCAACTTTGGAAATTAAGTGTGTTTTTATTGTAAACTGCAACTTATTCACACTTAAATAACACATAATGTCTAACACAATCTTACAATTTGTCTAAGGAGTCTTAAAGCCATGATCTTTCGGTTGATGAGATACGCAAATACTATTGGCACAAACACTCTTTGATGGAAATTAATGGCAGTTACCTAACTTAATTAATAATAGTAGGAACTAGGATATCATTACTTCTAAAAGTAGAAATTGAAAGTTATATCAACAATATAGCAGTTCTTAAGAGTTAAGACCAATTAATACTCATGGTATTGCTAGTTATTGTGAGATTTTATATCCGATTTTAATGGGAAGTGATTGACACACTCTCATTTTTTACGGAAACTCACAGTACAAATAGTTAAAGCAGTTTATACTAAAAGTACAACTGTTTAAATGCATAATGTGAAGTTTCCTAATAAAAATTAAGAGTGTGCCAATCACTTCCCATCTTTGAATATTATATGAAACGATGAGTTGCCTGCCCTATTTTACATAAAATATAATATCAAAGGTCCGTCAAGTCAATAGATTAGACATCGAACACGATTGTCAGCTGGAGTGGGCATTTCATATTTTAGACTCGAATAATATACTTTAGAACTGTATACTGCCACAGGAGGATAGGTGGATCTCATAAAGGGTGTGTATTCCTAAAAACCTGATGCCTCGTGTAGGATTTTTTGTATAACCCCTTTATGGAGTGGAATGGAGCTATAGCTTGCATAATGAGGCCTTGTCTAATATAACATAAGCCATAATTTTATGGTTTATTTTGACAGTTATGGACTTATATAACATCTCAGTCTTATATAAGCCAATGTTATATAAGCCCATAACTGTCAAAATAAGCCACAAAATTGTGGCTTATGTTATATAAGCTTAAAAAAACACCCCCTAAAATATGGTCACGGTTTTACAATAATCGCTCTTCTGTTTGATTTTTAGCGTATCTTAAGCTACGTTTTGTTTTGTTACTTTCATACGCGCTCATAGGAAGAAACCCATATATCAGATCATAGTTATTGGGCTAAACTGCTGAGAAAGCTAATGTACATATATACTGTATACTATTTATATTTTTTGCTCTTTAAGGCTGCCCGTAAATAACATGGGGGGCCTTAAACTAGTAGGCTTGTTAATCCCAAAGCTTATCTTTTTCTATTAAGAAAAAACAAAATCATAACAGAACTTCAGTTCACTATTGGCTTATCTTATATTATATAAAGCTTAAGTAGTCTTATAAATGTAAATGGGTCATAATAAATGTCCCAAGAATTGGATTAAGCAAATTTGAGATTGCCTCAAGCAAAATCGAGTCCTTGGATTAAATGTTAGTATGTGTACATTGATTTCAAGCAACTCAAACGTCTCAATTAATAGTAGTTAGTCTTTTTACGTTCCCGTCCATGAGTTACAAATATTTTATCAACTATATAATGTATCAAAANTCAGATAAATCAGGAAACAGATATTCAGCAAAGTACTCACAGAAAACTGAGTGAGAAATATATCAATTTATTATATGCGGCAACTTGTTACTAAGCAGTGCACAAAAATATAACAAAGTCTTGAATGTCAAACCTTTGGCGAGTTTTGAATATTTACTGAGCAGTTATAATTAAGTTAAGTGTTGAATACGAAAACAATGATGCTACTTGAGTTTTGTGCAATTATAATACAAATATTTTAATCAACTGATCTAGATGGTTGTAGGAAACTAGAAATTAGAAATAAGACAAATTTTGACCCATTCGAACCGTTTCATTTCTTAATATATATATTTTTGTTTAACATGATGGAAATCAAAATACAGCCAAAATTAACATATTCAGATATAAATAGGCTGAAATTGGCACACCAGATATCTATCGGATACCTGAATCCCCACTTAGGTTTTAAACAGATCAAGTACGACCTCTCGAGCTTTCAATCAGTTAAATGCAGCTAATCAATCTTTGAAAATATTCAAGGGGGCTCATATGAGTGTTTACCTCTCATATTCAGCATGAAGATTCAATTCATGCGGAAAATTTTCTATTTGCAGCATCTTGATTCATAGTAGATACATAACCAGGCATATCGGACCTCGGCCCAGCAACAGAGCGATATATGTAAAGCTTCTCAACAAGACAGCTATCCTGGTTTGTATTTAAATTACGGCCTTCATCTATAACTTCAACATTAAGCATAGGCATCTTCTGACCTAGCAACTTGCACGCTCCAATACTAACTGCACACGATGACATCCAAAGGGATCGCATTGTCTCCAATTTGGCGACATTAGCTAATAGAGCCTTATCACCAAATGGGCAATCACGAATCTCTAGCTTATTGAGGCTGTCACACCCAGATAGCACATGATGTAGGCCTAGATCACTATTCCCAGCAAAGGCTATAGAAAGCATCTCCAATCTCTTGGCACGTGTCCCGATGTACTCAAATACACGATCTGTGAGGAGACCAGATAATGAAAGGCGCCGAAGTTCTTTGCAGTGCTTTACTATGGCTCCAAAACCTTCATCAAGTGGTTCAAATGTTAAGTAATCAGGAGCTCTAGGTTCGATAATGCATAGGCGGAAACAAGTTAAGTTCGGACGGTTTTTTGCAATGGCAAGCAATGCAGAATTTGACATCTGCCGACAGAAGTATAGGACAGACTGGAGCTTTGGGCAACCCCTTGAAACCGAAACAAGGCCTTGTTCTGTCAAGGTTACGTTTGCTTCTGCAACAAACGGATCAGAAGGGAACACTCTCAGTTCTCGTAAGTCCTTGCAGGACAAAGCAAGGGCATCTAGGCCACTGTCCTCAACATGATCAAGTACCTGCAATCACAGAATTTATTAGTTATAAAGGAATGATGATGTTAAAGGAGCGTGATAAAAAATACCAAAAAAGAGTCCCAAGAAACAAATTGGAATACATGACCATATGTTAGCGTACTTGATCTTAAAACAAGAAAACCCTCTATCGTGTGCATAATTATAACCAAGTTGTGAGTTGTTATGCTAAAATAGAATGTCCGTAAGATTATATCGTCAATCAATGATTTTAGCTACTTAACAGAGCAATATAACTAATTAGCAGTTTTGTGTCAACAATACATTCATTATTGATCATATGTATGCGATTGGTCACACGTATGCAAAAGATAAAAGAAAAAACGTACCCATAGACGCTGCAGATTAGGACATTGACCAATGACCTTGATCATTTCAGAGCTTCTAATAGTGGCATAACTCAGGTTCAACGAAGTCAGCCTAGAACAAATGGAATAGAACGCTGAAAGATATGATGAATCCACATCCCAAAATCCAGACAGTCCCGTTAGTTTCTGGCAGCCTAAGAAAGCCTTGGATAGACCTGAATATACATCAGAACGTATTCCTGAGGTATAGGCACCTGTACCCAACTCAACCAGCTGTGGGGCCCGGCGCAGTAGGGTAGAGAGCTTTCCAAGGGGTACTGCACGATTGAGTCGAAGAATCTTCAAGTTAGGTGAGCGGGCAACCAAGTCTTCAAGGGCTGTGAAGCTGACCTCACAACCCAGGCAGGAGATGTTAAGAGACTCTAATGAGGTAAACGTGGCAGGGAAGTGGCTTAGCCAATGCCCGCTTAAATCCATCACTTCACTCTCCCGCAAGTCCAATTCCCTCAAGTTTCTGCATTGTAACGCAGAAGATAGGAACGTGTTAATACATAATTTAACTACATATATGCAAATAAGACATGCGCTTCGAATGCCAAGTTCTGTTGTATAAAATAAGTACAGCGATGGTTCACGTTATCCTTTCATTAAACTAGTTGGCATAACCAAACAAAATGAGCTAATTGGCTTCATTTAAGTTACCAAGTTATAAATCACAAAATTATATTTATTTCAAACTTTTTTATAATCACAATGACCCATTTAATAATCAGAATATGTTTTGCTGCAGCTATTCAAATACTCGTTAACGAAAACAGATTCATGACCGCTAAACAGTTAGATAATCAGAAACAGTTTCACCATACCCAAACAATAGAAACTAACTATATGCTACCTAAAACTAAAAAATCAAATACTAATCACTTTTAAAACAAACAACGTTAGCGATAAATATTTCCCAGATTACCATCCTTAGATTTTAACTCGAATAGCTAGCTCATTTAAATAACACCTGTATACATGGGCGGAGATAAAGGGGGGTCCGGGGGGTCACGTGACCCCCGGCGAAAAAAATTGTAATGTAAATTTTCGAAAATTTTCGGCTTTTTTTGTAATTTGCCCCCCCAACGGACCATTTTTTAGTGTAGTTTCTAAAAATTATCATATTTTGCCCCCTCGACAAAAAAGTTCTGGCTCCGCCCCTGTATATATATATAGGTGTTTCACATGAAGAACTGCCAGGAGGAGCATCTTTTCTCAAGCGCTTCCATGAGGAGTTAGGCGTGTCAAGTGAAACTTAGACTTTGGATTTTGTAATTGGCATGTCACTCCTTTTTAATATAATATTTTTTTTCATATAGGTGTGGCACATGAAGAACTGCCACGAGCATCCATTCTTAATTGCGCTTCCGTGAGGCATTAGGCGTGTCAAGTGAAACTGTTACTACAGATTCGTCTGCACCAACTACCGGTAACAACCAAATTTATTCTTATAGGAGTTGGGTTTAACCTTTTATCTGTTACTTAAGCTTAATAAATATATTATATAACTCAAGATGGCTGAAACGTTTGTATTATATTTGGTCAAATTATAGAGAAGGGTTAAATTGAAAATAATATCTGAAATTAATACTTTGTCACACAAAATCAGACAGCCCCAAAATAATGAAAAATAAAAACAACACCATTTCTCGATTTTCTTCCTCTCCAAACTCATTTCCGGCATTGTTTAACCTGCAAAACCCTTACAAAAAAATTTAAAAAAAAAAAAAAAAAAAAGAACATGGATCCTCATCCACCACCAATAAATTATCTATAGCTTATACCTACTAGTTCCTCTCGTTTTTCCTTTTTGGTGATTTACCCAAAGTAAAACACGTTAACAAGAGAACAATGTTTCGCACACGTGTTTAACAACCGAGAAAAATCCAACTGTTTGGATTTTTGGTCATTGTTTAACTCAAGGGCATCCCCCTTTAGTGGTTATTGACGGTATTCGACTCGATGATGGGAGGAGGGTGGAAGCACCAGTGATACGTAGGCCGAATGGGGTGATATTAATATCCAAACAGCAACTTTACAAGACACGTCAGGTAGTTATGTTCTACTTTACTTAGAACATATCCACAATTGGTAGTTCTAAACCCGTTTTTGGGTAATAGTCGTTTGATCCCATTGGAACCGTTCGGTCCAATTGTGGTTGGGTTACAAAGATATTTTACAATTCGTAGTAATGCTGATGATTTTTTGATTGAGTTTATGATAATTGATGAGCACGATGATCATGTGTATCTATCTTATGACTCGCGTGTTCAGATTTGCAGAACGGTGTATCCAGATTTTATTTCTATTAATGATTTATGTCATGGACGTTTTGACCAAACTATGAATATGATTAGCAGATTCTAACTAGCCTTTCAAAATCCTTGTCAACGAGTACTCTAGTTCAAGAATTTCATTTGGTGCAAAAGCGGGTAAAGTCAATGACCGAATTTAGTAGAGTACTCATGGACAAGGATTTTGAAAAGATAGTTAGAATCTGCTTATCATACTCATAGTTCGATCAAAATGGCCATGACGTAAATCATCAATAGAAATAAAACATGTATACACCGCTCCCCAAATTTGAACATGCGAGTCATAAGATATATACACATCATCATCGTCCTCATCAATAATCATAAACTCAATTAAAAAATTATCAGCATTACTACGAATTGTAAAATATCTTTGTAACCCAACCACAATTGGACCGAACGAGTCCAATGTGATCAAACGACTACTACCCGAAAGCAGGTTTACAACTACCAAATTGTACACAGGTTCTAAGTAAAGTAGAACATTACTACCTGACACGTCGTGTAAAGTTGTTTGGATATTAATATCACCCCATTCTCCCCTACGTATCACTGGTGCTTCCGCCATCCTCCAATCATCGAGTTGAATACCGTAAATAACCCATAAATGGGGATGCCCTTGTGTTAAACAATGACCAAAAATCCAAACAGGTGGATTTTGTCAGTTGTTAAACACGTGTGCGGAATATTGTTAACATGTTGAAGTAACTACGTGTGTTTCTTAAAGTTATGCCACCAACGTGCGTTGTAATGCACCATTTCAATTATTTTTCTTTTTCTTCTTCTTTGTGATTTGAATGGGTTGTGTTTGTGTTTTTATTGTTTTTGTGTGTGTTTTACGGTGTGTGTGTGTGTGTGTGTGTTTGAAGAAGATGATGTGGGTTGGTGTTTTTTTATGTGGATGTAAATGGGTAGGTGGTGTTATAAATGGTTAGGTGGTGTTGTAAATGGTGTTATAAATGGTTAGGTGGTATTATAAATTGTTAACGTGTTGAAGTAACTACGTAGTACTTGTGTTTCTTAAAGTTATGCCACCAATGTGCGTTGAAATGCACCTTTTCATTTTATTTTTCCTTTTCTTCTTCTTTGTCATTTAAATGGGTTGTGTTTGTGTTTTTATAGTGTTTGTGTGTGTTTTTGTGTATGTTTTACATTGTGTGTGTTTGAAGAAGATGATGTGGGTTGGTGTTTTTTTTATGTGGATGTAAATGGTTATGTGGTGTTATAAATGGTTAGGTGGTATTATAAATGGTTAGTTTGTTTTGTATTTTGTACTTTAATTTTATTTATAGATTTTCTTTTGTATTTTTTTTTTTTTTTTTTTTAGATTTTAGTTGTAGTTTTTTTTTTTTTTTTTTTTTTTTTTTTTTTTTTTTTTTTTTTTTTTTTTTTTTTTTTTTTTTTTTTTTTTTTTTTTTTTTTTTTTTTTTTTTTTTTTTTTTTTTTTTTTTTTTTTTTTTTTTTGTTTTTTTTTTTTTTTTTTTTTTTTTTTTTTTTTTTTTTTTTTTTTTTTAATGTGTCCCAAAAGGGTGGTGTTATGAGCTGCTATCACTGAGACGGTATTTTGGTGTGTTAATGTTAAAATATTAAAGCTAAGCACTTTTTTTGGTGTTACACTCTTATGGTACCTAGCGCTCTAAGCCTCTAAACCATGGGTCAACATTGTCTTGATACTTATACCTCTTGTCTTCTTTTTTGGTAGCTACAATTAATAAGCCATGAAAAAGTTAATTTCAATCTATTGATAGTTTACTGAAAGAGTAAAAATATTAGGGGTTGACAATTGGAATATCAAACAAAAGAGTGGGCATTTGATTGTTACTACAAGATGGAGCTCATGTATCTCTTACACTTGACGGAACGAAGACATGTCCTGTGGAAGGTGCTCCTCTTTTCAAAAAATTAGTTTGACCTTAACCAACACAATAATTAATAAGCCAAGAGTGAACTGAAGTTCTGTTATGATTTTGTTTTTTCTTAATAGAAAAAGATAAGCTTTGGGATTAACAAGCCTACTAGTTTAAGGCCCTATATTGGAGGTATTTTCAAGAAACCTGTCGCATACCTCATGTTCTTGAGTTCGATCAAGAGGAAAAAAGTTTTGTTCAATCTGCGATTTACATGTTGTCGTCAAATCTTTCAAAAAGAATGTATTATCATTTAGGGATAATTTCAAAAATGACCAAGTTGCCCAATCGATGAGGAATTTTGACCTTAGATTTGAAAATTCCCGAACTGGCTAGTTGCCCAAAACCCAGTTAACCAGGGGACGCCATGTGTCGAAATTTTGGGCAACACTTTTTTTGGCAACTTGAGACACTTGGCGTCCCATGGACGGCAACACGTTTTTGGGCAACCACGCGTATGGTTATTTTAAGAACTTTCAAATTCAAAGTAAAAAAATATCATCGATTTGGCAACCTGATCATTTTTGAAACTAGACGAGTACCCGTGCATAGCAACGGGATTTTATAGTGACACATAGTTTATTGATAAAAAAAGTTTATAGGTTATAAACGAAAAACAATAAAAGTTTGAAGATTTGGAAATTTAACATAATGTTTTGAAACCTGGTTCAACCGGTTGAACCGTTCCAAGCAAAAAATGGATCGATTTAAACCGGGTCAACTTGCTAGGTTGGGTCGAAAACGGTTCAAATTAAACTGGTTCAACCCGTCCGGGTTTGAAGTGTCCCGGGTCAACCCGGTTTTTGTTTTAATTGATTGTATTTAATTTGATAGATATGTTTTTAATTGGCTGTACAATGTGAATAAATTATTGTACTTTTAAGTAATGGATAATGTTTTGAAACCCGGTTCGACCCGGGTGGTTCAACCGGTTGAACAGTTCCGGTTGAAAAATAGGTCGATTTAAATCGGGTCAACTTTCTAGGTTGGGTCGAAAATGGGTCAAATTAAACCGGCTCAACCCGTCGGGTTTGAAGCGTCCCTGGTCAACCCGGTTTGTGTTTTAATTGGTTCTATTTAATTTGGTTGTACAATGTGAATAAATCATTGTACTTTTAAGTAATGGGGTGTTTTAATAATAATATTAATTACATTCATAATTTCCTTTAATAAGATTTCAACATTTCAACATTTCAACAATATTGACTTTTCACTTTTCCACTTTGACTCTTTTTCCTTTATATGTAGTATAGATTATCCCTATTATTTACATAAAATAAACAAATGATTCATTTCCACGAGTTTTTGACCATATCCTTGTGTCGTGGAAAAATATTTACCAGACTAATGTGACTTCGAAATTATATGCAAAAGCATTGTATTCTTTGTTAGAGTTTATTTTTATTAAATCAATGCGAGATGATCATTCAATTCGACACTGCATGTGAGCAATGCGGGATTTTATTTCATCTTTTCTTAAATCATTGCCTAATATGCTATTTGAATTAACATGTACACCTTTTAACATCAAACTAGTGTAATGAAGTCAGTTTATGAAATGAAATATTAAGTCAGTATATATTCTAATAGCTAGTACGCCTAATCGATTAAGTTGTTTTATTGTGTTTTGGGTTACATATTTGAGGGTGTTATACATCACCTTTATTTTTAGTATTAAAGGATGATGAATCTTATGAAAGCCGACTAATAGGTTTTTGATTTTTTGTTTTGAAATATTTTACACGGACTAAACAAATTAAATTCGAAGTGATGGTGTAGGTAAAAGTGAAAATTAAAAAAATAAATAAATAAATTAGGGGAAATTTTGAGTAAATTGTTAAAAATAAAAAAGATTAAATAAATCAATTTCCCACTTAAATTTTCCCTCCAAATTAAGTGTCAATTTCCCGCCTATATTTTCCCTCCAAAATAAAGTGTTAGTACCATCAATTCTTTGTTTTGACCAAACTTGAAAACTCTTCCAACTACTAACAACCCTATTTAAAGCTTCTTTTATCTTTTTGTTAATTTTTCTCTTTATATACAGTTTGGAATAAATATTTAAAACACAATAAATTAGGGGAAATTTCGAGTAAATTGTTAAAAATAAAAAGGATTAAATAAATCAATTTCCCGCTTATATTTTCCCTCCAAATTAAAGTGTCAATTTCCCGCCTATATTTTCCCTCCAAAATAAAGTGTCAGTACCATCAATTCTTTGTTTTGACCAAACTTGAAAACTCTTCCAACTACTAACAACCCTATTTAAAGCTTCTTTTATCTTTTTGTTAATTTTTCTCTTTATATACCACCATGTGCTAGTTTTTCAAACACACTCCACTGTCTCCACATACACATAATCATCTCCCATTCCCTAAGGTGAACCATCTTACACTTATATAGATAGCCTTCTCCTTCTTGTAGCTACAAAGCATTTAATGTTACTGCTTTTGTTCACTGCAAGCACGCCACCAGTTAACATGGTTACTCGAAGTTTAAATTACACCACACATGCTCAAAACAATTTAATGTTACTGCTTTTGTTTTACGACACACATGAGCAAAGAAACCTTTCTTTTGTTATTAAAATAGGTGTTCTCGGAATTATTAAAAAAAATTTATCGGCTAAAACCCAGTGTCCAACAAGAGATGAATACATACCGATTTCAAGACGCTTGGTTGATCTAAGATACGCAAGTCAATAGTTGTCTCCATCACTATGAATACTGAAGTGATGAGGGGCACCAACTATGTTTTGCGGAAAAACATCACTCGGCAGGAAAGAAAAAAAAAAAACATCTCTTGTTCGTTTAAAGGGTTATACACGAGGAAAGTAATTTTTTTGGTGTTAATATTAGCAAACAGTAGCTTCCACTAGCATCAGGGACCAAGCCAAGATTTTATCTGAAGGGGCGCTCGAATTTATTGTATGGTAGTCACGATTTAGTGTTTTATATATCGAACCAGTAAATCACTAAATTAGTTTGACCCCTCAAATGTTAGATAATATTGTAAGACATAGCTAAGATGCATAATTGGGTATGCATACTTAGTATATTTTTTCAAAAATTAGATTTTTGTACAAATTAGATTTTTTTATTTTTATTTATTTATTTATTTATTATTATTATTATTATTTTTTTTTTTTTTGCTTTTCACGGTTTATAATGATATTATTTTTAAGAACAATATAAAAGAATAACATTTCATGTGTCAATTATTCAATTTGCATTGATTTTGATGTATTTTGATACTATCAATGTTCATGTTTAAATATTTCTGTGTGACCAAATAACACAATGAAGTAAAATAAAAGTTACTCTTTCACATTAATAAAACCTAAACACGAACAAAACTGTATAAGTACCACCTGTTTTTAAGAATATATGTATATGTAAACAAAAATTTCACACCTTGCAAAAGCAATAAAAAGGCTATCAATATAAGAGACACAAACGTTAAATGGGCTTCTAAACTGAGTATTCAGTATACTCCCATACATTTACAACTAGTTGGGCCGTTACTTTAGAGATGCACACAAACACCTGTTCGTGAATTGAACCGGAAAGAAAAAACCGAAACCGGTTTACCCGGAACCGATTTACCCAAAACTTCGGTTTACCAAAAATCGGTTACCGAACCGGCGGTTTTATAACCAGTTATAGTTTTTTTGGTAGGGCCTGTTTGAAAACCAGTTAAACTCGATCTGGTTACGAAACCCGGTTTCTGAAACTGGTTTTTGGACAGCGTTTGGATAGGTTTTTTTTTTTTTTTTTTAAATTATTATTACTATTATTGTCATTATTATTATTATTATTATTATTATTATTATTATTATTATTATTATTATTATTTTTAGTTTTTTAGTATTATGTACTCCATCCATTCTATAGTTATTGTCCACTGTTGAAATTTGAAGTTTTTAATTTTCAACTTTGACTTTAAATATTTTATTTGTGTTATATATTATTTGATTAAAAATATATGAACGGATTAAATTTTAAATGTATCTTCATTGGTATAACATTATCGTATAACACAAATACAAATATTTAAGGTCAAAATTGAAAAATAAAGATTTAAAGTTAACACTAAACAATAATTATGTGATGGAGGTAGTATCATTTTAGCAGCTTTTAACAATTGCTTGCTTCCAAACTGCATAATGTGACAACTCAGTAGGCGTAGGGCAGGCCTGAGGATGGTTGTTGTCTTTATTAAGGCTGTAACGAAACATTTAATGAATTGAAAAAAATCTAAAATTCGTGTTGTGATGAATGATTGGGGCAGTTGCTCATATCTATATTTAGGGGTGTAAACGAGCCGAGTCGAGCCGAGTACTGCCAAGCTTGAACTCGAGCTCGAAACTCGGCTCGAGCTCGTTCGAGCTTTGGATTTCAAGCTCGAGCTCGGCTCGTTATCTCAAACTCGAGCTCGATTGTTGCTACATCTAAATCTCGAACTTGATGAAAAATAAGCTCGACTCGACTCGATTTTATGACAATTACGTAACTACATGTAAATAAAAGGGTAAAAGAGTAATATCATTGAAGCTCGATAAGGGCTCGCGAGCTTGACGAGCTGAGTACATTCGAGCTCGAACTCGACTCGAAAGTGTACTCGAGTAGCTCGAGCTCAAGCTTGACTCGTTTATATCGGGTCAATTTCGAGTAGTTTATGAGTCGATCTCGAATAGCTCGTGAACTGCCTCGGCTCATTTACACCCCTATCTATATTACATCTAAAGTAAAACAACTATGTATCTGACTATGAGATGTTTGATTTTAAGAGCATTACATTTGTGCACTAAAGAACATGTACAAAAGAAAATAATGCAATTTTAAATTAAATGATTAAGAAACGCTATTTAATATTTTTAAAAGGCGCGTCATAACGGCCCAAAGACGTGAGGCTTGGTAATGCCATCATGTCACATCTTATGCCGCCTTATTTCACGTCTTGTTGTAAACTCAATATTTATGAAATATGATATAAATATATAAATATTTTCATATTTTGCGCCGTTTAATGTCACGCTTTATAAACGCGAAAGTTTCGTCTTAGCCACTAAAGCGTGAGGATTGGTCATACTGCCACGCCTCGCCTCACGCTATTTATAGTCTTGCTTAATATACTACAAATTGCGCTTAATCTATTCAATGGTTGGGATGCAAATATGCAATTTACATAAAAAGAAAAAAGATAAAAAGATTTCACGTTACTTTCTTTATACTAAACAAAAAAGTTGGAGTATTTAGCTTTTGAGCAAAGAGGGGTTTAAACTCAACTTATGAAATTTTATAAACAAATTGTTAAGGTTCGCTAACTTCTTTCGTACACAAATTGTTAAGGTTCGCTAAGTTTTTTTGTATATGCAAATATTTTATCTATACACATGATGAATTGTTCTAAATATAAATCAAATATTGTTCTAAATACAACTAGGTATAACACCCGTGCACGCACGGGGATTTTCTATAAAAATTTAATTATATAGTATTATCGTTTAAAAATAGAAAATCTTATGTATATTTTAAAAAGTTGGAGTATCAACATGTGCAAAAGTAAGAAAAATAGTTAGCAGAAGTTGTAAATATAACCGTGGCATCGACCTTTTATTCGATTATTGAGTGTGTCTCCTTATAATGTTATTGGGTCAAAGGTTGATCATATGGGTTTACACATAAGGGAAGAGATCTAGTGAGAAGAGAAAATCAAATGAGAAGAGTGAGAAATATTCTTGGCCACACAATTCAAATAAGGAAAAAAGAATTAAGTGGAGATGCATTTACTTTTGTAGGTGCATCTAAAATATGCGGTTGTGGTTTCTTCTCATCCTTCTCATTTTAGTTTTATTTCTCATTTGATCCTTATTCTTACACATAAATCAAATTTATTTTAAAATTTTTGTTTACTATATGGACATATAAGAATTTAACCGTGAAAATTGTGATATAAGTACAACTAATAAGTATGCATGAGTTTTTCATTATGTATTAATATCAATTAATATTTTGTAAAAAAATTATTTGATGAAAGATTTAACTTTGTTTAGCTGGCATAAATGTTAATGTTGAGGTTGATTTGTTGTTTAACTTTAACTATTGATATCATGTTGTACAAAATGTGTAAGTTTAATAGCACATAATGAGCGTTGATGAAGTTAAAATATACTCTGTAAAGTTTTTTAAAAATGTTTTTTCTGGATATCCGTATATAAACTTTAAATAATAATTACATGAGTCGTTATAAGTACAATCGCGTATATTTATTTTCATATCACAGTAACTTGTATTTACCATTTGATATTTATATTACCGTTAATAATAATTTAATTGTATTTAATATTCAAACCCGTGTACGTATAGATTAAACTTTTAAATAGGATAACATGAGTTCTTATTTATATTTAACGTACATAGTAAAAAGATATTTGAATAGATGAAAGTTTTAAAACTAATATTTATTTTAAAAGTATTTAACGTATATTAAAACTAATTCGTACATTTATAAAATTTTGTAAGTTTAATGGATGGAAGTCCCAAACCAATGCTAATACTTATGTAATTGTAAACAAATTTCACATTATAAAGTGTAGGAGGTATAAATTATAAAGTGTAAGGGGTTATTTGTTTATTATCTAAAGTTATCAAAAAACATGGAGATTTATAATTTTACAATTAACTCCATATAATATACTGTATTTAAAATTCAACCACTAATGTTTTATTAATTACCTTATCTTTTTTTAAGTTTTTATTTTCATAAATTTGACACCTATATTTTTATGTGTTTTTTCCCCAATCAAATTCTCCACCAAATTTATTAAAGTTTGACCAAAATTAATTGAATTTTGACTTTTTATTGGCCAATCATATTGCTCGATTTCGCCTATGTGTCAAAATCGAGCTTTCATATTGGTCGAATTTTTTTTCCACTAAGATTGTTTTGTCAAAAAAACTCCGAAATTATGTAATTCTATTATTATATAGTAAAAGATTAGGGTAGTGGCAATCATGCTTCAACCAAAACCCCATACCTCACCATCCACCAATAATATCATTTCATCTCATCTCATACCTCAACCATACCCCACCATATTTTTTTAGTGGCAACCATGACTCCATACCTCACCTAATTTTATTTTTTTATTTTTTATATTCATAAATTATGTTGTGAAGTTAAAACACTAAAATTTACTTATTTAACTAACTTTCTAGAAAAATTGTCTATCAATAATTTTAGTGTTAAATAAAATAAAATTGGCACATATAAATTAAACAAAACATGAAAAGTCGATTTACTTATTTTACTAACTTGGCCCACCAACCATTATTAGGTAGCTCATGCAGATAAATCGTTTCTTCTCCACCCAAAAATAGGAATTCATGCCATCCGCCATTGTCAAAGTTAAAGCTTCAATATTTTTAAAAATTCGTTCAAAAATGATCTTGCACTATATCAAAATATCCAAATGTAACATGAACCTAGCATTTTACATAAAATGAACAGATAGAAGGATTTTTTTTTTTTTTTTTTTTTTTTTTTTTTTTTTTTTTTTTTTTTTTTTTTTTACCCCCCCCCAACGGTTGAAAAAACTCCAACGTTCAAAAAATTTAATGCCCAAACGCTCACAAATTCCTCATGCCGTCTCGGCATTTTTTGCCGCTCACCTCCAAACCGCAGCCATGCCGCAGCAGTGGCGGCGGTGTTGCCGCTCGGCATGTTTGCAAACCGAACCCCATACCGCACCATTGTCGGTACCCTTAAAATAGCACATCGTTTACAAATTAAATGTAGGTCCAGGAGTAAGGGTGGTGGCATTTGCCTAAAGGTTTATGAAGGTTTATGATAATTGACAAATAAAGAACATGCAACATATTTCATGCCTAAGCATGCCTAAACTTTCATTTTTATTGGCAATGTCATGCCTAAGCATGCCTAAACTTTTTTTTTTTTTTTTTTTTTTGAAACCACCCCAACAGTAACAACAATTACTCCCAACGTTCGAATTATTTATTGCTTTCTATCTCACCGATTCGGTAATTGCTACCGAATTGAATGCCGAATTGGCCATGCCGAGACATTGGCAGTGTTGTTGCCGAACGTTGCCGAGTGTTGCCGAGTCTCACCGATCAACGTTGCCACCACCCTAACAAGAGTTAGGATTGTACTATGTTTTGTGTATATGAGTATTTAGTAACAGGTTTCTTTAAGATGAAGATAGAGTGCACATTTACCACCAATTAAGAAGGGTAAATTAGTCAAAATATTTCCATTAATAATATTTAAGAATTTTAAAATGATTAAATTTTTATTGTGGATAAATTTTGTATTTAAATTGGGTATTTATGTCATTATGATTTTTAGTTGAGTAAATATGACATTTAAGGGTTTAAGTTTGGTATATATGGAATTAACCCTATATGCAGTTCATTTTATTATTATTATTATTATTATTATTATTATTATTATTATTATGGAACGAAGTATGTAGTTCAATTGAGTTGGTCAAATTTAAGACAATTTTGACTTTAGTCAATAAAATTGCTTTATTTCACATACACAGCTAAATCGAGAATTCCAATTTGTCTAATTGAAACCTCTTAAAAAGATATAATTTTCTATATTTTATGTTCTCTTTATATAATAAGTGATTGTATCGTGTGATATGATGCTGAGTTTGGGCGTCCCAAAAGAATTGTATCCTATCCACTGTACTCATTCCTTCCTTTTCTTCACTTGATTTACAACAACGTGTTCTCGAGTTATTTCATTAAAGAAAAATGAAGGAAACACTTTCCTCCCAAAAATGAGAGGAAACACTTTCCTTCCAAAATCATCAAAATAACACAAAGTTTTCTTCCATTTCCTTTTCTTTTCTTTCTTAAGTAATACTCGAAAAGACACCATTTTATGTTTCATTTTTATTTTCTTTCATTTTCTTTTTTAACCCAAACTCGAAAACACAGACAATCAAATTAGTTATAACCCCCTCTACCTTCACTAAAGTAACACCATTGAAAGTTTGAAACTTTAACAACAATAATCAATAAGTATAAACCCACTCGTAATTTGAAAATAAAAAATAGCTATAAAATCCAGAATGTTACATGAAAACTAGTAATGAAAATCCTAGAAAGCTTTAAAAGGTTTTAGAATTATTCTAAAAATGCCACATTGTAAAATATACATAGTTGCTTAAGTTTGACTAGTATAAATAGGTGATCTTCCATATGGCCAAATCATCTCCAATTCATTTCTCTTCTAAAGTTCTCTCTAATTTTCCTCATTTCATTTGTTCTTTTCTTTAAAGCTTTCTTTGATTGCGTAGTTCGTTGAGAGTTCAAGAAAGGTTGACTTAATCAAGACTAGTGCCGCATGATGAGTGCTTAAACACTCATCATTTTTGGTCAAATCTGAACTGCAAAACATGTGAAAACACTCAAAAACACGTCAAAATGCAGAAAATATCCAAGGATCGTGTTTTATATGTCTCAAATGCAAAATGTTTAAAAACGAATGAAAAACGAACAAAGTTTGCATGTTTGGCAGTTTTTGTCCCCTAACTTCTAAAGATTGTCAAAATTAGTCCCTGGTCAAGCTATTTCAAAGAAAAGTCAACTTAAGTCCTTGGAAATTCAAAAATGTTCAATATTGATCCTTGGATAAAAGTTTTCACATACTTCTTATAGCATTTATAATCGTATTTCATCAGTAGCATAGCATACCATCTTCATTTGTCTTTGAAAAGTGATGCGTAGGGATTGCTTACGCACTTTGTTTTACCTCTCAAGGGATCTCAAGAGGCTTACAATCCCCACCAGGCAGTGTACCTGACCGATGTAGTATAGTGTAGTGGCAAGTACCGGGGGATTGATCGTTCTCTCACAGGGAATAGTGTTCGTTAGGTTAAAGACTACTCTAATTAAGGTCTAAGGGTGGAGGATGATTATTTTTGTATTTTTATGTTTTTTTGAAAGCAGTAAAATCTCGGTTTTGAAGGAGTGGGCGGAATTAGTTGCTAGTCAACTAACCCAAGTTATCTACTTATGCAATTAAATTAAAGTTTTGAGAAAACAATGGTGGGGAAAGTAGTGTTTACTTAGATTTCATTACTCCCTAACTATCTTTTACCATGTAATTAGTATGTTGAGTTTGCGTGGATGACGGGTGTATTCCTAACAAGTCGTAGGGAGTGCGTTCAATTCCCTAACTCTATAAGCTCCTACCTCACTCTATGACGATACGTCAAGTATCCTATCATAAGCTCACCGATAGCAACCTACGCATGAAATACTACCTTAAAATCGATTAACGCACATACGATTCACGTTTCCTAAGACGTTCAAGCTTGTTACCGTATAGGAGGTTAGCCAGTTTTCTTAAGTCTAACGTAGATGAAACATTCATCCAAATCACAATCACAACATACACATCACATGATAATCAATAGTTAGGTTTCATTAGATCTAAGCAAACACAAGTTAATTTAGCCTAGCATGTTGGAGGAAAGAAAAGCACAAACATAGATCATACAACACATAGACATATTGTATGGATTGAATGAAGACTTATCTTAGATTAAACATGCAAGTTAGAGGGGTAAAAGTACCCTCTAAGGTATGTAATACACGAGCTAGGGTTTAACCCTTAAGTTCTCCACCAAGTTCCTCTTTTTAAAACAATAAAATTCGTCCTATATATATAGAAAATACGGGCTGACGGCGTCAGCCCAAGGTGTGATGCCGTCACGCCGACGATTAGGGTTTTGTGATGGCCTTCTTGACGTCGTCACGCCGCCTTGTTCAAGATCTGACGGCCTTCCCTGACGCCGTCACCAGACTAGGCCAAAAACTCTCTGGCCCGTCATGAGTAACTGCCAATTTCTTCACTTCATTTGTTCCTAACGTTGTCACGTTGAAGTTTGTGACGCCGTCACCTTCTGTGCACTTTAGGGTCTTTTGAGATTTTGTTGTTTTCCGCACTTTTTCACTCCAAAAACGCCCGAAAATGCATCTTTTGTGATTTTCTCCTCAAAAGTACCTAAAATGAGAAAAGAAACGACTTTTGGTGAAATCTGATCAAATAATATACGAATTAGGACTCAAACTGACCCCTAAAAACGTAACATTTTTCGTCTCATCAAAAAGCAAAATCAAATCACTTATAGGGGGGTTTGGATTAAGGTTGTTTTGGGTGTATTGCCTTGTTCTGGTCATTTCTATTAGTTTAGTCAGGTCATAATAGGATCATACAGAGTAGTCATTGCATAAATTACATAGTCATTTCACAAAAAAAGTCAAAAGTTGCTTTGATCCTTCTCAATTGCTTAACTGTTAGGATATTAGAGTGCTTAATTGTTCAAATAGTTTCATAATTAGTTCTTGCAGCTTAAATTAGTCTCATAATAGGTTAGTATAACATTTTCAATCATCTAGGATCATTCAAAGTTCGAAAAAGTCAATCCTTGAGCTCTTAGTAAAAGTCAAAGTTTTCAGAAAAAATTTTTTGAATAAAATTTAGAATTTCATGTAGAGTTTAATATTAGGAATTGAGTTTTGTGCTTTTGGATTATTAATATTTGGCTGGTGGTCTTGCTATAGTATTTTTTGTAATTTTTGGTTTGCTTGTTAAACTGCTTATTTGTGCTTATCTTTTAGGCAGTTTTTCACAAGGGTGCCCTGTGCACAGTTTTCATAGCTAGTTCATAAGCTCATCATGGCTTATCAAGTGGAGCTTGAGCTGAGTTTTTGGGTTCTTTGAGAAGCCCTTGAACCCAGCTAAATAGTTCCAAGCTTATTTTCTATTTTCTAGCTTATTTGATAAGCCTGCTTGTGGCTTTTGCCTTGTCCCATTTCCTGTATACACTGAGCAATTTAGTGTATTACAAGCTCTTTCATAAGCCTTTTTTAAGCTACTCAGTGGGGCCTACTCCAAGTTTATTGACTCTTTGGATAGCCTAGTGATCAAACTTGTTGGTTCCAGGCTTTTCCTGGTTTATTAAGCTCATTTGGACCCCTGAATATTTGCCTAAACAAGCCTGCAGGCCTGCTTGTTTGGTAGAGGGTTTGGTTTTGCTTATCTGCTTATTTTTGCTTATCCATTGTTCTAATTTGTTTGTTTTAAGCTTATTTAAAATTGTTTCTTTTATATCTAGCTTAATCCACCTTTTGTTCAGAAGTTGTAGCTTTTTGTAGCTTGTTTTATCACAGAAATCCAAGTTAAGCTTATGAAAGCTTAACTGTGGAGTCAATAAGCTCCCACTGAGCTTATTTTTGAGCTTCTTACAACTTGTCTTCATTAAACTTCCATATTTCAGTAGTTAAATAGTTTTGTAAAAAGAAAATCAAGAAAAATCAAAAATAAATTAAGTGATAGTTTCTATTTAAGCTTTTTAGCTTATTTTC
The DNA here is from genome assembly GCA_014162995.1 of Artemisia annua. NCBI lineage: Eukaryota > Viridiplantae > Streptophyta > Magnoliopsida > Asterales > Asteraceae > Artemisia > Artemisia annua. Next base: position 153,070 of record LBNU01035033.1, read on the forward strand.
AGCTTTTTCAAAAAGCTCTTGTCATTTTTATAATTTTCCTAGCCTTCTGTACTTATATAATATTTTTAGAAAAAGTTTTAGAATTTTCTTTGTTCATTTAGTATTTATTAGGATTTTCACTAGTTTATTAAGTAATTAAATAGTAATTAATTAATTAAAAATAGATAATTAGTATTAAAAATAGATTTTCAGGTTTAAATTAGTTTTATAATATTTTAGATTTTTCCAAATTAATTTTGCATTTTTCCAAGTTGTTTTCCTATTTATTTCATTTTTAATTAATTTTAACTAGTAATTAATCTTAATTAATTCATAATAATTAATTAAAAAGTTAAAAAAATATTTTTCTTTTTCTCAAAATTTTCTTTTGTCATTAGGATTGTAAAAATATGTTTTTCATCATCTAGGTATTTATAGATTTTCATTTTCACTTTTATTTTTGTACGTAGACGTTTAATTAAACGTAAACGTACACTTTTAGATTTGTAATTGTTTCCAGATTTCTAGTAATCATCTGTAGTGTTTGTTTATCATTTTCATTCATAATTTTGTAGTTTAATTCCAATCAATCTCTTCCACCAATCCTCGTTTCATAAACGCTTGATCTCAGAATCGTTTTCAACACCATTTCACGCTTCGTCGGGACATAACGACCCGGGAAGAACTCCTATACTCTCCTTGGTGTATTGTGCCCTTTCTAGTTTGAATTTTGTAGACCAATACTTTGGTTGAATTTAGTTGACCGTTTCAGGGCCAATCAAATTTTGGCGCCGCTGCCGGGGAGGCGTGTCGCGTGTCTTAATCGTTTTGCAGTATCGTGTTTTTGAAACACAAATTGTGTATATCATCTATCCGTTGTATATTTTTCATATAAAACAAAAATAATCGTGAAGTCAATTCGTTTGACGGATCGATTTCCAAAAATATCGTCTTTTCAAATTTCAAAAACATGTAAAACCCAAAAAGAATCTTCCTTCCTTTTTCATAATTCTTGCAGCTCTAAGAACTTTTAGAGTTGTTTTCTAGTGCATGCGCACTCGTTCTTCTAGGTCTACGAGCCCATTTCGTGAGCTTGTAAGAATTCCTCGAAGACGACGTAGACGTTCTGCCCCCGCAGTCGAATCTGAGATTCGTACTGTTTCTCCCACTTCTGTCATCATGGCAGATCTTCCTATGAGTGAGCTTCTCCAAGCACCCATCGAGGGTTACGGAGATGCCATTGTTGTTCCAGCCATCGTGGCTGACAGTTTTGAGCTCAAAACCGGGTTACTAAATCTTGTAACCCAGAGTCAATTCTATGGTTTTGAGCGGGACGATCCTCATGCTCATATTCGATGGTTTAACAAGATCACATCTACCATCAAATACAAGAATGTCCCATCTGAGGCAATCAAACTTCTTCTCTTCCCATTCTCCCTCGAGGGACAAGCCCGGATTTGGCTTGAAAAACAACCCCCTCGTTCTATTGAAACATGGGAAGACTTGGTCAAGAAATTTGTGAATGAATTCTATCCTCCTTCCAAGACCACGAGTCTTAAAAATGAGATCATCAAGCTCACTCAGAAATTTGATGAATCATTTAGTGAGTCGTGGGATCGTTTTAAGGAATTGCTTCGCAAATGTCCTCACCATGGTTTCTCCGAGTTGATGCAACTCGACACTTTCTACAATGGTGTGAGCCAAGCTGATCAGGATTCTCTTAATGCCTCCGCGGGAGGTAATTTCCTGAGTAAAACAACAAAAGAAGCTTTAGCGATCATCGAGAACAAATCTAAGGTCCGCACTACACGAAGCAAACCGGTTGTTTCCCAAGTGAGTGTTGGTCCTTCTTCTTCATCGCCCGTGAGTCAATCTAGCACCGATGCTAAGATTGACAAACTCACGGAAGCTATTCAAGCTTTGGTTCTCTCTAACCAAAAGAAAGTCTCTTTTCCACAAACTTCTTCTCCTGCTGAAGTTAAAAAAGTGGAAGTCTGTGTTACTTGTGGTGGCCCTCACGCATATTACAATTGTATGGCCACCGATGGTAACCCCTTTGAAGCTAATGCGATAGCCGGTCCTTCCAATCAAGGAGGTAATCAATACCGTCCTCCGATGGACCCGAACTATCGTCCCAACCACTACCCTGGACCTCCCGGTTTTAATCAAAATCAAAATGTTCAAAACCGTAACCAAAATGTCCAAAACCAAAACCGAATGAACCAAGGTTATCAAAACCAAGGCAATTTCAATCAAGGTCATGGTTTCCACAATCAGAACCAAGGTTTCCAAAATCAAGGTTTCCAAAACCAAGGAAACTTTAACCGAAACCAAGGTCAGGGTAATTCCAACCAAGGGAATTTTCATGGACATAACCAAAATCAAGGAAATTTTCAAAACCAAGGTCCAAACAACCGAGGTCAAAATTTTCCTACTCAAACTCAAGCCATTGTTCCTACTGGACCATCATCTGATGAGTTATTAAAACAATTCATGAAATCCCAAGAGGAAATGAACAAGTTGTTGGTCAGCCAGATTTCTGAGATCAAGAAGTCTTTAAATGATCGACCCTCGGGCTCAGGAAAACTTCTGAGCAACACGATCGCTAACCCGAGGGGCGATGCTAAGGCGATCACAACCAGAAGTGGTGCTTCATATGATGAACCCGCGATTCCTACTACCTCTTCTACCTCCCTTCCAAAGGTAGTGGAACGNATCAAGAAGTCTTTAAATGATCGACCCTCGGGCTCAGGAAAACTTCTGAGCAACACGATCGCTAACCCGAGGGGCGATGCTAAGGCGATCACAACCAGAAGTGGTGCTTCATATGATGAACCCGCGATTCCTACTACCTCTTCTACCTCCCTTCCAAAGGTAGTGGAACGTGAACCTGAGGCGACAAAAGACAAAGTGCAATTTACAAGCCCACAAAGTACAGCACACGTCCATCCTCAGGTTGTCCCAAAAACGAAACCCAAGCCAGGAGTTGTCTTTGAACCTCCAGTAACTCCGGCTGAGGACCCTAAATCCAAAACTTCTATTCCTTACCCAACACGCTTAAATGAACAAAAGCTCCGAGAAAAAGCCAGTCATCAAATGGATAAATTCTTTCAAATTTTCCAAGAATTACACTTTGACATAAGCTTCTCGGATGCTATCATTCTGATGCCCAAGTTTGCATCCACACTCAAACACTTGTTAAGTAACAAGGAAAAGCTGTTTGAGATGGCTAAAACTCCACTTAACGAGAACTGCTCAGCAGTTTTGTTAAAGAAGCTTCCCGAGAAGCTTGGAGACCCTGGGAAATTTCTCTTACCTTGTGTATTTCCAGGGATGGTTGAATGCTTTGTCTTGGCCGATCTTGGCGCAAGCATTAACCTGATGCCTTATTCAGTATGGAAGAAACTTTCTCTTCCGGAACTCACTCCTACATGCATGACTTTAGAGCTTGCTGATCGTTCAATATCTCGTCCACTTGGCATTGCTGAGGACGTATTCGTGAAAGTAGGAAAGTTCCAATTTCCAGCTAACTTCGTGGTTGTTGATTTCGATGCTGATCCACGGGTTCCTCTCATTGTTGGAAGAGGGTTCCTGAGAACGGGTCGTGCTCTCATTGATGTATTCGAGCAAGAAATCACATTACGTGTGGGTAATGAAGCCGTCACTTTTAACCTCGATCAAACTTCGAGGTACTCCTCAAATTATGACTCTGAATCGGTTAACCGAATAGATGTCATTGATGTTGCTTCGGAGGAGTACTCTCAAGAAGTTCTTGGTTACGTTCATAATTCTTCGGGTGGTGATTCCAATCCGTCTTCTCATCCTATCATTTCCGACTCTTCCCCTTTTCTCACTCCGTTTGAGGGAAGCGATTTCCTTTTGGAAGAGATCGAAGCTTTTCTCAAAAGTGATTCAGTTCCAGATGGAATTGATAACAATGAGATTGATCTGGAGGGAGATCTTCTTCTTCTTGAGAAATTGTTGAATCAGGACAATTCTCCTCCCCTCCCTCCCGTAGAACTTCATGACGAGGAAATNCTTCCCCTTTTCTCACTCCGTTTGAGGGAAGCGATTTCCTTTTGGAAGAGATCGAAGCTTTTCTCAAAAGTGATTCAGTTCCAGATGGAATTGATAACAATGAGATTGATCTGGAGGGAGATCTTCTTCTTCTTGAGAAATTGTTGAATCAGGACAATTCTCCTCCCCTCCCTCCCGTAGAACTTCATGACGAGGAAATCAAGTATGTTGAGAAAACTGATGAATTTCCCGAGGTCGAACTCAAGGAGTTACCTCCTCATCTCGAGTACGCATTTTTGGAGGGTGATGATAAATTTCCCGTCATAATTGCTAAAGACTTGAGTAAGGAGGAAAAGACTGCCCTCATAAAGGTCTTGAAGTCACACAAGCAAGCAATTGCTTGGAAACTCTCCGACATCAAGGGTATTAACCCTGAATTTTGTACTCACAAAATTTTAATGGAGGATGACTTCAAGACGGCAGTCCAACATCAGAGACGGGTGAATCCTAAAATTCATGAGGTTATCAAACAAGAGGTTCTAAAACTTCTTGAGGCCGGATTGATTTATCCCATCTCAGATAGTCCTTGGGTTAGTCCTATTCACTGTGTTCCGAAAAAGGGTGGCATTACTGTTGTCACAAACGAAGAAAACGAGTTGATTCCAACTCGATTGGTTACAGGGTGGCGAGTCTGCGTTGACTATCGCAAATTAAATGAAGCCACCCGTAAAGACCATTTTCCTCTACCCTTCATGGACCAGATGCTTGAGAGATTGGCGGGGAATGAGTACTATTGTTTCCTCGACGGTTTCTCGGGTTATTTTCATATCCCCATTGATCCTCAGGATCAAGAAAAGACTACCTTCACGTGCCCTTATGGAACCTTTGCTTATAAACGTATGCCTTTTGGCTTATGTAATGCTCCTGGCACGTTCCAAAGGTGCATGATGGCCATATTTTCCGACATGATCGGGAAAACAATGGAGGTCTTCATGGATGACTTCTCGGTCATTTGGGATTCTTTTCAGACATGTATCTCCCATTTGGACACTATGTTAAAACGGTGTGAAGACACCAATCTTTGTCTAAACTGGGAGAAGAGTCACTTTTATGGTCAAAGAGGGCATTGTCCTCGGCCATAAGATTTCCAAGAACGGGTTTGAGGTTGACAGAGCTAAGGTTGATGTCATTGCCAAATTACCTCATCCCATTACCGTCAAGGGTGTTAGGAGCTTTTTGGGTCATGCCGGTTTTTATCGCAGATTTATTCAAGATTTTTCCAAAATCGCCCGGCCTATGACCCATCTACTCGAGAAGGATGCTCCTTTTATCTTCTCACCCGAGTGCATCGAAGCTTTTGAAACATTAAAGAAAAAGCTTACCGAAGCACCGATTCTTGTTGCCCCCGACTGGGACTTGCCATTTGAGCTCATGTGCGATGCAAGTGATTTTGCTATCGGTGCAGTCCTGGGGCAACGCAAGACCAAACATTTTCAGCCGATACACTACGCGAGCAAAACAATGACCGAGGCTCAAAGTCATTACACCACCACTGAAAAAGAACTATTAGCAGTGGTGTATGCCTTTGAAAAGTTTCGGCCATATTTGATCTTGACCAAAAGCGTAGTGTATACGGATCACTCAGCTCTAAAATATCTCTTTGCAAAACAAGATGCAAAGCCGAGATTGCTTCATTGGGTTCTCCTCCTACAAGAATTTGATATCATTATACGTGATAAAAAAGGAGCTGAGAACCTAGCTGCTGATCATTTGTCCCGATTAGAGAACCCACACCAAGATGTTCTCGAGAAAAAGGAAATAAATGAAACATTTCCTCTCGAGACACTAAATGCGGTTGCTTTTTGTGGAGATTCTACTACCCCATGGTTTGCCGATTTTGCAAATTACCATGCGGGTAACTTTGTGGTGAAAGGGATGTCGTCCCAACAGAAGAATAAGTTCTTCAAGGATGTTAAACATTATTTCTGGGACGACCCCTACTTATTCAAAATCTGTGCCGATCAAGTCATCCGGCGGTGTGTTTATGGGCAGGAAGCCACTGAAATTCTTAAGGCTTGCCATGCTGGACCCACGGGGGGCCACCATAATCCAAATTACACCGCCAAAAAGGTGTTTGATTCGGGTTTCTTTTGGCCCACAATTTATAAGGATGCCCAGGAATTAGTCAAATCCTGTGACGCTTGTCAACGTCACGGGAATATTTCACAAAAGAATGAAATGCCACAAAATGCAATTCAAGTTTGTGAAATCTTTGACGTATGGGGCATCGACTTTATGGGGCCATTTCCGTCATCTCATGGAAACAAGTATATACTCGTGGCTGTTGATTATTTGTAAATATGGGTTGAAGCGAAAGCTTTACCCACAAATGATGCCCGAGTTGTTGTGAAATTTTTAAAAGCTCTTTTTGCTCGATTTGGAACTCCACGTGCTATAATTAGTGATCGTGGTACGCATTTTTGCAATGACAAATTTAATAAAGTCATGCAAAAGTATGGTGTAACTCACCGTCTTTCTACTGCGTACCACCCTCAAACAAGTGGACAAGTTGAAGTTTCCAATCGAGGCATTAAAAGAATTTTGGAAAGAACTGTAGGTGAAAATCGTGCATCGTGGTCGGATAAGTTAGATGATGCACTCTGGGCTTTCCGCACAGCTTACAAAACACCCATCGGGTGTACGCCTTACAAGCTTGTGTACGGAAAAGCGTGCCATCTACCGATCGAGCTTGAGCACAAAGTCTATTGGGCCCTCAAGCATGCCAATTTTGACCTCCAAACTGCGGGTGATCATCGGAAAGTTCAAATGAATGAATTGAATGAACTTCGTGATCAGGCCTATGAAAACTCTTTGATCTACAAGGAAAAAACAAAGAAGCTCCATGACTCAAAGATCAAAAACCGCATTTTCAACGTTGGTGATCGAGTCCTTCTTTTCAACTCCAGATTAAAGATCTTCTCGGGTAAATTGAAGACCCGTTTGACTGGCCCATTCACTATTGCAAAGGTTTATCCTTATGGTACCGTCGAATTATCTCAAAATGACGGACCAAATTTCAAAGTGAATGGGCATCGTTTGAAACATTACTTTGGAGAGGACATACCATCCATGGTTGTCCCGGATCTCCAAACTTTCCCCAAGGACAAATGAATGCGGGGATCGAGTCAAGCTAGCGACTCGGTGAACAAAAACAGTAGCACAACATATAGGTTTTCACCCATATTTCTGACTTCTTTCTATTTTCTACCACCCAAGTGTGGGGGAGTGGCCGTCCCCTGCTGCTGTTTTCAATGTATATATGTAAATTTCATCAAAAAAAATGTGTGTTTGTACGTATAATATAAATAAAGTGAAAAATAATATTTCCGCAGTTAGCCTAGAATATTGCTTTCTGTTCGAAGAATCGGCATAATAGCCGGGACTTTGAATATTGAGGACAATATTCAATTCTAAGTGTGGGGGGGAAATTCTAGCGAATTTTATCACATTATATCATCTAGTACCCCCGTTTTTGGCCAAAATTTTTCAAAAATTTTTCACTTTATTTCAAAATTTTTGTGGTTATCAGTCCGCCATGTCTAACCGACAAAAGGATTGGCTAATCCAGGAGCAAACGGCTCTTGGTAAAGATATATCAAATCCGTTTACGGCTTGCAATTTGCCAAAAATTGTATGGTAATCGACTCACCATATCTTTAATTAGTGAAGAGTTGGCTAGCCCGCAAGATTATGGCTTGTGGTAAAGGCAGTTGGAAAACCATAATTGGTAATCAGCTCACCAAAGATAATAACTATGTTTTATCTAAGAGTTGGCTAGTCCAGAAGCAAACGGCTTCTGGTAAAGACTAATCAAATCCGTTGAAAGCTGGTGATTTGCTCAAAATCACACGGTTATCGGTGTACCATGGTTCTTACTTGAACTTAAACATTCGGCTACTCCAGAAGTGATGGCTTTTGGTAAAGAGACTTAAAATCCATCAAGTTTTCATAAAATATTGCTAGGGACTAGCAATAGTTTAGTGTGGGGGATTGATGAGTGCTCAAACACTCATCATTTTTGGTCAAATCTGAACTGCAAAACATGTGAAAACACTCAAAAACACGTCAAAATGCAGAAAATATCCAAGGATCGTGTTTTATATGTCTCAAATGCAAAATGTTTAAAAACGAATGAAAAACGAACAAAGTTTGCATGTTTGGCAGTTTTAGTCCCCCAACTTCTAACGATTGTCAAAATTAGTCCCTAGTCAAGTTATTTCAAAGAAAAGTCAACTTAAGTCCTTGGAAATTCAAAAATGTTCAATATTGATCCTTGGATAAAAATTTTCACAAATTGGCAAACAAGGCCCCTCAACTTTATAAATTTGGCAAAAATGGTCCCTAGGGGTTTAAATTTTGGAAATTGTGCAAATATGGTCCTTGGATTATGGAATGTGGTAAGTTAGGACCCTATAACAACTTTGGAACAGTTGCAAGATTAGTCCCCTAATTTTCAGCATTGGCAACTTTGGTCCTTGTTGTTATTTACCAATACCAAATGGACCTAGTTTTGTTTACCAATCCATAAAACAAACACAACCCAACAACAAATAAAAACCCATTAACCTAATCCCTACCCCTTTTCACCTGTGGCCCAATCCAACCCAAAAACCCTTTATAATAAAAAACTCCCCCACGTTTTATCCCTTCCCAGGGTCAAACTCACCTTCATCCCTCCCACGTGAACCTGTACTCTCCCCAATTCCACCATACCTCCACCTCAACTTCACCAATCCTTGTCCCCCCAACCTTAACAAACCTCCAAGATGCATTAATTGTCCCCAAAATCCTCCAAGCAACCCCAACTGCTCATTTGACAAATTGGCGCCAAAAGTACTTTCAAAGGTTGGGATTAATTTGACTCATCCAAGGGCTGTGAATGGAAGTGGGAAATGCTCAGTGGACTCCACAAACCCTAATGGAGTCATATTTAAAGAAAAGGATGCAAGGAGCAGCAGTGGGTAGTTTTTAGCTAATTTCTTTATGTCGTTGTAAATTTACTTAGCTTTTTAAAGTTCAAGTGTAGCTTTCCAAGTATTTTCTCAACTTCAGTAGTGTAATTCAAGCTTTATTCAATAAAAATATCAAGTTTCTTTGTTGAATCCAAATATTGCAATTTTTAGTGAAATTCTCCTTTTAGTGTAATGAGTGTTAAAAATGGTTGCTCACTGCTTCATTGAGCTCAGTTAAGCTTACTCATAAGCTTTTACAAGCTTAGGAGACATTTAAACAAGTTTCACCTTAAAATCCTAAATATCCAAAGAAATAAGAAAGAAAAATAAAAACATAATAAATAAATAAATTCAAGAAGAAGAGAAGAAGAAGAAGATGGACACATGGTTTTAGAGCTCCATGGGAAGCATAGGAATGTGAATGAGACCTTTTGGTACCTTGGTTCTGCTCGGGATCCATATGTGAGCCATTTTATCATTTTTTAGCTTAGATATTGTAGCAACTGCTTATTATTGCTAATTCACTGTTTTTCTTGCTTAGTGATGCTAATTAGTTGTTTAATGTTCCATTTATGACTATTTGAAAGTTAATATAGTTTTAGTTTGAAATCTTGCATTTAACTGCCATTTTAGCATTCTTATGTGTAGCTTGTTAAACTGCTTAGTTTTAATTCATTTTAGCTTTTACATACTTCTTATAGCATTTATAATCGTATTTCATCAGTAGCATAGCATACCATCTTCATTTGTCTTTGAAAAGCAAAATCAAATCACTTATAGGGGTGTTTGGATTAAGGTTGTTTTGGGTGTATTGCCTTGTTCTGGTCATTTCTCTTAGTTTAGTCAGGTCATAATAGGATCATACAGAGTAGTCATTGCATAAATTACATAGTCATTTCACAAAAAAAGTCAAAAGTTGCTTTCAACCTTCTCAATTGCTTAACTGTTAGGATATTAGAGTGCTTAATTGTTCAAATAGTTTCATAATTAGTTCATGCAGCTTAAATTAGTCTCATAATAGGTTAGTATAACATTTTCAATCATCTAGGATCATTCAAAGTTCGAAAAAGTCAATCCTTGAGCTCCTAGTAAAAAGTCAAAGTTTTCAGAAATTTTTTTTTGAATAAACTTTAGAATTTCATGTAGAGTTTAATATTAGGAATTGAGTTTTGTGCTTTTGGATTATTAATATTTGGCTGGTGGTCTTGATATAGTATTTTCTGTAATTTTTGGTTTGCTTGTTAAACTGCTTATTTGTGCTTATCTTTTAGGCAGTTTTTCACAAGGGTGCCCTGTGCACAGTTTTCATAGCTAGTTCATAAGCTCATCATGGCTTATCAAGTGGAGCTTGAGCTGAGTTTTTGGGTTCTTTGAGAAGCCCTTGAACCCAGCTAACTAGTTCCAAGCTTATTTTCTATTTTCTAGCTTATTTGATAAGCTTGCTTGTGGCTTTTGCCTTGTCCCATTTCCTGTATTCACTGAGCAATTCAGTGTATTACAAGCTCTTTCATAAGCCTTTTTTAAGCTACTCAGTGGGGCCTACTCCAAGTTTATTGACTCTTTTGATAGCCTAGTGATCAAACTTGTTGGTTTCAGGCGTTTCCTGGTTTATTAAGCTCATTTGGACCCCTGAATCTTTGCTTAAACAAGCCTGCAGGCCTGCTTGTTTGGTAGAGGGTTTGGTTTTGCTTATCTGCTTATTTTTGCTTATCCATTGTTCTAATTTGTTTGTTTTAAGCTTATTTAAAATTGTTTCTTTTATATCTAGCTTAATCCACCTTTTGTTCAGAAGTTGTAGCTTTTTGTAGCTTGTTTTATCACAGAAATCCAAGTTAAGCTTATGAAAGCTTAACTGTGGAGTCAATAAGCTCCCACTGAGCTTATTTTTGAGCTTCTGACAAGTTGTCTTCATTAAACTTCCATATTTCAGTAGTTAAATAGTTTTGTAAAAAGAAAATCAAGAAAAATCAAAAATAAATTAAGTGATAGTTTCTATTTAAACTTTTTAGCTTATTTTCAGCTTTTTCAAAAAGCTCTTGTCATTTTTATAATTTTCCTAGGCTTCTGTACTTATATAATATTTTTAGAAAAAGTTTTAGAATTTTCTTTGTTCATTTAGTATTTATTAGGATTTTCACTAGTTTATTAAGTAATTAAATAGTAATTAATTAATTAAAAATAGATAGTTAGTATTAAAAATAGATTTTCAGTTTTAAAATTAGTTTTATAATATTTTAGATTTTTCCAAATTAATTTTGCATTTTTCCAAGTTGTTTTCCTATTTATTTCATTTTTAATTAATTTTAATTAGTAATTAATCTTAATTAATTCATAATAATTAATTAAAAAGTTAAAAAAATATTTTTCTTTTTCTCAAAATTTTCTTTTGTCATTAGGATTGTAAAAATATGTTTTTCATCATCTAGGTATTTATAGATTTTCATTTTCACTTTTATTTTTGTACGTAGACGTTTAATTAAACGTAAACGTACACTTTTAGATTTGTAATTGTTTCCAGATTTCTAGTAATCATCTGTAGTGTTTGTTTATCATTTTCATTCATAATTTTGTAGTTTAATTCCAATCAATCTCTTCCACCAATCCTCGTTTCAAAAACGCTTGATCTCAGAATCGTTTTCAACACCATTTCACGCTTCGTCGGGACATAACGACCCGAGAAGAACTCCTATACTCTCCTTGGTGTATTGTGCCCTTTCTAGTTTGACTTTTGTTGACCAATACTTTGGTTGACTTTAGTTGACCGTTTCAGGGCCAATCACCGCACAGAAGACCTTTGTCGAGACAAGTTTGTGACATCGTGCTCTGACTCGGTTGATGATTTTGGCATACGCAATACAGTAGTTGCATCCATCACTATGAATAGTTGAATACTGAACTGATGAGGGACACCAAGTATGTTTTGGGGAAAGTATCATCGAGGAAAAAAAACACATGATCTATTGTATTTTTCAGTGTTAATACTAACAAACAGTTACTACCGCTGACATCAAGAAATGTAGTAACAAAAAGAAAATAAATAAGTAAATAAATAAAAATAAAAATAAAAATCAGCCCATCCAACACCAGGCACGATGGGTCGAACCATTGTCAACCCATCGGTATACAAAACGCCATATCTTGGATGGTCCAACGTCACACAATGACCAAATACCCATACATGTGTTGTTTCACGATTGTTAAAATGTTGAAACGAAATATGCATTTCTAAAAAAAAAAGAAAAAAAAATCACCCCATCCAACACTAACGATTGGTCGAACCAACGTCAACCCATCGCCAACTCTTAAACCATACAAAATGCCATATCTCGGATTGTCCAACGTCACACAATGACCAAATACCCTGACTTGTGTTATTTCACGATTGTTAAAATGTTAAATGAAATATGCATTTTTTTTATAAATATTTGAAAAAAAGGTTAGATTGACGGAAACTTAACATCTTTGGTAAATCAGTTGTATAGTGTTTACAAAAATGCTAAGAGCTAATTCCTCAAGAAGAAGTTGGATTCGATTTTTAGATGGTGTATAAAAAATAAGAAAATTTCATACACACTAAAATAGTTTCTCAATATATATATATATATATATATATATATATATATATATAGTAAGGATCTTATTAGTTATAATAAGAAGAGTAAGAAGTAATTTGAACCACTAGATAAAAATCAATGGCTAGAAATTGTTGGTGGCAAGATTGTAAATAACATCTTATTTGTGAACAATTAATAAGATTTTTGAGGGTAACATTGTAAATTTTACATATCTCCACGTTTTCATACCATATAACACGGTTTTGTTCCAGTAAAATCTTGAAACCTTTATGCATCACCTGGTTCGTATAACGATGAACTCCTAGCATTTTTAATATATATTGATCCAATGACCATCACTTTGATTATTCTCAAAAATTTATCTATGCATGGCATTTGTTGTATATATGACATAAACCTTCGATGCATCAATTAAATATTAAAGTAGGTGCATCTATTATACTAGTAATTCTTTCTTTTGCATCTGAGCAATATTAAAGTGCGATGCATCTATTAAAATTAACGTATATATCCATCTATGTAGAAGCCCTTATCTATGCCAGATGCAGATGCATGTATTATTTTCCTTATAAATCAAATTTATCTTGCTACATGTACGCATCTATATCTAGTTATGATGGCTAATAAAAATTAACAGAATAAAATAATTAGAAGCAATAGATGCATGATATGGGTTGACTATAAAAAACGAACTAAGATCTCTTGGTGCGTCTTTATAAATAAAAATAAAATATGTAAGAGTATATAGTATTGCATCTGCATCATCAAATATATCAAGGGTGGGTATCACAGATGCGTAAAAAGATGTCAAGCATCATGCATGGTTGCATACTTGCATCTATCATGGTTGCACCAAAAGTGAAAACGGGATGGATGGACTCCTTAAAAAAGACAAGGAACTATACAAAGAGACGGCTCAAAAGTTTTGGTGGTTGATATGATTAGATTAATGGAAAAAGAGATGGAAAAGTATTCCATTTTTATAGGATTTTTGAACTGCTAGAAATTAAGTAGCAATGGACAGAAATACCCCTCCACTCTTTTGATAAATGATTGGCTAAGAATTCTTCTTACTTTTCTTATTATAAAATAACTTCTTATTTGATCCCAACTCTATATAAAGGTTGGATCAAATAAAAAGTACTTTGTGATAAAAAGGATAAAAAGGGTTCAATTAATAAAGGTATTTTAGATATTTGACACTCATGTTTTAACTACTCATTTAAACCTCTTTAACACCCTCTTTTAAGTTTGACTAATTTACTTCACTTTTAACTCATATAACAAATCATATAGTGGTTTCCACGTCAGTACGTCACTGTGTTTTGTGTACAATTCCATATAGAGGTTTCCATGCATGTGACTTTTCCATGCACTTTACATTAAGCTTATGTATCTCAACAATTTGTTTTGTGTGTCAAAAGATATTAGTGTTTCACTAAACATGTAACATATAAAAGTTAGTGTGTCATTACAAATATATCATGAATCTAAGTGTATCACAAACTTAGATTATCGATAAAAATGTGCTATGAAATTAATGTGTCACTACAAATATAACAAAAGACCACGTGTGTCACAAGAAAATGTGTCAAAAAACTTAATGTGTCACTAAAAATGTTTTATGAAGCCAAGTGTGCCAAAAGACTTAGTTTTTCATAAAGATGGTCGATAAAAATAGTGTGTGCACTACATATATAGTAGATACTATATAACGATATATATATATATAATATATAATAGTATATATATATATAGATATACTATATAGTATATATATATACTTATATTATAAAAATAAAATAGTGGAACGTGTCGACTTTAATATATCTAAAAATTTTGTAGTGTGTGCACTACAATGTACTCAATTTGTTGGTGGGTCACTATATAATCCAAAACGTTGATGTCATATGACAAAGGGTCAAAAGTTTGATGTGTCAGAAAATTAGCGGGCAACTACTGATGACCTTCAAAAGTTAATTGCAAATTAGATCTATAAAACAAAATGAAATTGTGTCATTAAAAGAAATAAAAAAAACGTATCATGATAAATGACAACATTTATGTTACGGCAATTTGAAAGAAGAGAAAACAAGTTTTTTTGAAATTAGTCAAATATATTGATATTTATCTTCCACGTTTGCCCTTATTCATGAAGAGTATTATATTACTAAATTTCATTACACAACAATTATAAAGCCTCATCCATTGATCACTTGGCTAGCTTTGATCAAGGACTAGAATCCTTTCCTATCCTTCCTACCTAGTTTACATTCTACATAACAACCTCTATATAATATTATATACTACTATATATAGTATAGAGGCTACGTATGATTGCACTTGATGCTTTGAAGATGGTACATGAAGCAGATAATGCTGACTCATCATGTCCTATGTCCAGTCCACCAAATTTTTAATCCTACTCATCACAATGTATGTCCAGTCGCGCACTCAAAATCTATCAAATTTTCGCGAATTTTGTTAAAATTTTGGCACAAGTGAGAATCGAACCCGGTGTCCAATGTAACAACCAATCACTCAAACCACTATGACACAGTGGTTTTGTGTAACATCTGAAAAAACAAAATCATAAGCCATTGAATTTAGGCGTTAGATATATCTCTATTTCACATCATCTTTCAACAGTCAATATTCTCCCCCTAATTTTCTGCATCCTCATTTATAGATATTACGGTTTCCTTTGCAACTCTCACATGAATCAGTTATACATTGAAATCATTTCACATGAATCACGGTTCCTGATTTCACTCGCTCTTTTTTGATTTTGATTCCAATTTTATCATTCAAATCAATTCAAATTCCTAACTAATTCGTATTCTCAATGCACATTCGTATTCTCAATATGATTATGACCAATTGCATATATATCACAAAAATACGGTGAATTGAATCCAAAATTTTGTTCAGATGCCATCTCAATGCACATTCGTATTTCCATATTGTATGTTTCATCACAAATTAAATAATCCAGAAAATCAAAGAATAGCGTAGGCTATGATGGCGCCATCAGATAAGTTGGTTTTTTTTTTCTTTAACTCTTTGATTATGATATGATTTTTGGTTCTTTGATAATTGGGCAAAAAGATTGACTCTTGACTGTTGGTATATTATATTAATTAAATCTTTGTCCATTCGATTTCACTGATATATTATGCACAATTTTTATGATTTGTGTGATTAGGTTTTTGATTTGGTATTACGGATTGTCATAAAATTGATGCTC
>LBNU01035033.1:169006-198659 GCA_014162995.1 Artemisia annua
TTGTCAGGTGGTCGTGAACAGCAAGTAAACCCAAGTTTTTATTTTTCTATATCTTTAATATATATATAGAGGCTACGTATGAGTTGCACTTGATGCTTTGAAGATTGTACATGAAGCAGATAAGCTGACTCATTATGTCCTATGTCCAGTCACCACAATTTTTAATCCTACTCATCACAATGATATGTCCAGTCAGCACTCACAAATCTATCAAATTTCCGGAATTTTGTTAAAATTTTGGCACAAGTGAGAATCGAACCCGGTGTCCAATGTAACACACACCAATCACTCAAACCACTATGCCAAAAGTGGTTTTTTGTGTAACATCTAAAAAACAAAATCAATAAGCCATTGAATTTAGGCGTTAGATATATCTCTATTTCACATCATTTTCAACACAGTCAATATTCTCCCCCTAATTTTATCTGCATCCTCTATTTAAGATATACGGTTTCCTTTGCAACTCTCACATGAATCAGTTATACATTGAAATCATTTCACATGAATCACGGTTCCTGATTTCACTCGCTTTCTTTTGAATTGATTCCAATTTTATCATTCAAATCAATTCAAATTCCTCTTTCGTATTCTCAATGCACATTCGTATTCTCAATATGATTATGATCCAATTGCATATCATTATCACAAAAATACGGATGAATTGAACTCAAAATTTTGTTCAGATGCCATCTCAATGCACATTCGTATTTCCCATATTGTATGGTTTCATCACAAATTAAATGAAATCCAGAAATCAAAGAATAGCGTAGGCTATGATGGAGCGACATAATACGTTGGTTTTTTTTTTCTTTAACTCTTTATATTGATATGATTTTTGGGTCTTTGATAATTGTGCAAAAAGATTGACTCTTGACTGTTGGTATATTTATTTAATTAAAATCTTTGTCCATTCGATTTCACTGATATATTATGCACAATTTTTATGATTGTGTGATTAGGTGTTTTGATTTGGTATTACGTGATTGTCATAAAAAGTTGAATGGCGAATCGATGAGGAAAGAAGCCCTTTGGTTCCGGTTGGATTTTGCAACCCAGGTATGAAATTAAATATCTAATTATATAAAGAAAAACCAGGGGCTCTAGGTTTTATGTTTTGATTATTTGGAATTTATTTTTCTTCTCTTTATGTTTTAAGGTTGTTGCATTAGATCAGAAGAAGAAGGACCAAGTGGTGTGAAAATTCAGCTAGCCATGTGGGTATGTTTGTTTACTGATTTGAAATAATACTCATATTAAGTTTACACGACATGATAATTTTAAGGTTAATCTGGAACAGGATATGCACCTTTTTTGGCGGTTGTAGATTGTTCATGGGCAACGATTGGATGATAGACTTTTACAAAGCTACGATGTCCTGCGAAAGTGAGTTCCAGTTGTAAATGAGTGGTAGATATTGTGTTATCAATACTATTGCATGATTCAAATGTGAAATATGAGTTTATTATTACCTGTCATGTCACCGTACGATTTTTTTATGCTTCATTTACAGGATTAACATATACGGTGGTTATGGCGCAATGTAAGGTGCTGGGAAGAGTAAGTATGCTGGCCAAATCCATTTTCTTAGTAGATGGAGATAGGAATGATGTCACTGTCACAGACCTTTGGAAGAAAAGTACAAAGGTATATTTCTTTTTATTCTTTTCGTGTTTCCCGAGATTTAAGATCTAATAGTTTTTTTACCGATGTGAGTTCAGTATCTTCCAAAATTTAAAATGACAGATATAGCATGGGTCATACAACATATTAAGCTATATTTACAGATATAGCAATTTAAATGATACATGTAGCAGCCGTATGCAGGAGACATGAGAATACAAAACGAAGTTAGATACTTTTAGGCTAATTACATGAAGTCGCATTTTATGGTGTTTTGTGCACTAACTCGCATTTTTTCTCCCTTTTTTGGCAGCACCTTTATCCGATAATTTACTGCTTATTGTTTGGTGACATTTGGAACTAGGGAAATGGTAACTATCTTCTTACTTCCAAATCAAAATTTTTTTTTTTTTTTTATTTGTTTTTAACACTTATAGGTTTATATATTATTTTTACAATGGTATCTTAATTGAGATATTTTCTATACCAATAGGTGAAGTTTACAGCTGAGGAGCTTCGTAGAAGCATCGATTACAACCATGACATTTGTACCATGTCTGTTATTGCTCATGGTGATTATGGTATGTAAACAACTTTTTTACTACATTAACGTTCTGTAACGTGTCTCATAAGGATGCCACATTTTTTAAATAACTACATGATGGTTTCTACGTATTATATGTTTCTGATGCATCAGATACTTATTTGTTGTGTTGTGTCGATCGGAATTGACATAAAAGGTGTGTGCTTATTTCGTGTTTCCTTCTAGAATAGACAATGTCATAGTAACTTTATGTGGTTTTATTGCAAAAAATGAAAATGTCGAGCTTCTAATTGTATGTATTGTTGATTAAACAAATACCTATCACATTTAGGCCTACAGTTAGTTTAATCAAAGTGTTTAAATTTGCAACACCAGCATAGAGTGTAAAAAAGCTTAAAAATGAATACGAATGTGTGACTCCGTGCTGTATTTATAAGCGGGTGAATGTTTATGAATGAATATCTATGATAAAATTGGAGAGCAAATAAATTGGTTTCGATTATAGGAATGCAAATAATATGGGCTGTTTGGTATTATATTAGCTTAGGAAACTAATCAGTAGGCTAATGGCTTTAATTTATTTTTCTTTTCGGTATGCAGACTATACTAGGCATATATCTGCAATCGGTAGCGTGTTTGGGTTCAAATGACAGAGCGTTTTTACTCTTTCACACGCGGGTCGAAGAGTGCTCCACATGGGATTGCATTTTTTATGTTGAAGAAAAGAAGTTTATTTGAAACTTTACATTTTTTATGTTGCCTTATATGGAATGACAAACTGAGAGAGCCATTTATCTTTAGTTCCTGCATGTGTACCTTTGCCAACACAGGTGACAACATGTTTTTGTAAGCATCAGCACTAACTATTGTCATACATCAAATTTTTTCCTAATTTTGGTCTTTTTGGTTTAATGTTCACAGCAACGGTCATAGTCAATCATCCTTTTGGAATAACAGCGGTCCACAAAGTTCATTCGGAAAAGAGGTTATACTAGATTTTGAGAACTCAGCGGCCCATTTGGCGTTTACTAAACAGGGTTTGCCAAATGTTCTTATGGAATCTAGAAATTTTCGTGATGATCGTTATGCTGGATTTTGAGAACTCATCAGTCCATTTAACTCATGCATTTAGGCCAATGGTCAGTATGGAATGTAGGTAATCATCACATTAATGCATTAATGCGTATGTTATCCACTACTTAACCCAGACTTCCGGTAT
This sequence comes from Artemisia annua, assembly GCA_014162995.1. Lineage (NCBI taxonomy): Eukaryota > Viridiplantae > Streptophyta > Magnoliopsida > Asterales > Asteraceae > Artemisia > Artemisia annua. The sequence continues at coordinate 172,390 of LBNU01035033.1, forward strand.
ATCCACTACTTAGGCACATTAATTATCATTGGAGGTTACTTATTTTCTAATTTATATACTTTTGTTTGCTGGTAGATGTTTGTCTGATGGTTCGAGCTCAGGTCTTGAGGGTGCTTGATTATTCACGGACTAGCAGACACCTATTAGTGACTTCTGGTGATGACGGGTCTGTTCATCTGTGGGATACAACTGGTCGCAACACAAAGGTCTGTTTGTTGAAATTTTATCCCACTCTTTATTAACTTTATTCAGTTTGTTGTGCGACGGGGTGATGAGCTTTATGCCAAACATGTTTACCATATACCAACATGTATGCAATATTGACGTTTACACATTGACGCTATTTGTTGTCACGCTTTCTTAGCCTTATGATTTTTATACGGATCCATTAACTGAAATGCCAGCTTTCTATTCAACATAGGAACCACAACAGTAGGTGCGAGTTCAACATTATTTTTTAGAAATTTCTGTAAAGATGTAGTTGGTTGCATTCAAGTTTTAGTATTTGAAGGATTAGAGGTCTTTTTAAAAATATTACCTGCATTTAGTACTGATCTAACCTTTTGCAATCTTTAGTTTTCACTATAAGCTTTTACTTAAAAAGTAATCACAGTTACAATATGAATCGTTTGTGTGATGATGGATTCCTTTTTTGCACTTTCCATAGGTTTCTGCAGAGGCTGCAACCAAGAAGAAAAGGCGGATACTTGCTGACTTTGGCATACTGTTTAAAGTTTATTGGACATCGAGGATGACAAAACTGGAAGAAATATGTTTGAAAATGCACGAAACACCTTATCCAAACTCAATCGAGTAAGTTACCTCATCTTTTGTGCATCTTTTCTAACCTCTAGATGCAAAAATTACTTTACTAATTTGATACATATATACAGTAAAATATCAACACTATCAAAATAAAATTACCAAATAACCATAAAATTAAACTTCTTTTTCTTACATAATAACCAGTAGATAACTTAGATACTGATAAATTTTCAACACAGACTGCCCACATACCTGACCATTTCCATAATATCACATGGTCACAAAAAAAAAGAAACTTTTCAGAAATCCTAACACAGAAAACCTTAGTATGGCAGCTTCTTTAAGTTTTCAATGACTCCCAAAAGCTCGGATGCTCGAGTCTGTTTTTTCATGACATTCACCAAAATACTAGCCACCTCCGTCAGATCCTGGGTTTGTAACTTTGATAACTCACAAATGCTTTGCGAGGCTGAATCAAAAACCGCCAGCTTTTCCAGCTCTCCAACAAGCATGTCCCTCTCTGCCACTCGGTTCCTTATCTCTTTAGCTTTCTTCCTTAGCTCACCCTCATCCAACATCAAGACATCCACCTCTCTCTGAAACTTCACTATCATCATATCCCTTACAAAAGGTGATCCGGCAGCAGCAGTGAGCTCCTCACAGAAAGGCATGGGGGTTTTCATTTTCTTTCCCGGTTTTTTTTTTTTTATTTATTTTTTTCTGCTGTAGAGTGTTTCTCTGTGAATAGAGGGTTGGTGGTTAATATTTGATGGTGATCATTTGCCCTTCAATCCCATTTAAAAGACCCTTAGCATTAATTGTATACCTTGAGCCACTCCCCAAAACAGTTAATCATGATTAGATACATGCATAAAGCCAGCCCCTTTCACATTGCCAATCAGTTTGACCATTTACCAAGCAAGATTAATAATGTTAGCAAAAAAACATCAATTCAGTTGATTTTAATCAATACTTATTTTTCTGATTTTTCTTATTTCATTGGCCAAATCATTTACTATAAATGCATTTTTTAGGATCTTCTACTGCACATTTGCTAAAGGTCGTGGATGCAAATGCGATAAGGATTTACATCAATCTTAAACAATGTCCAATACAAGAAATATTGGGAGATAGACTAGATTATAAACGTATCATACATATAATTTGCAAAATGGCACGGGGGGTTTTTTTTTTGCTACTTATCAATACAACTTATATGTGAATAGACTAATTATAAACGTATCAACTCAATAATTTGCAACTGTGCATTTACAAGAACATATCCATTCTAACAAAAGAGAACAAAACATATAACAGTCTGATAATATTCATCACATTCTTAAATCATTCTACAAAAATTATAGTTTGATTTAAATCGTATAAACATCCTAAACAAGATGCAGGATATTTTGCAACAAATCATAGCAATTATTTAGGAAATGATCACTATCCAAAAAAAAAAAAAAAAAAAAAAAAAAAAAAAAAATCAATAATTGAATTCTTAAGGTAAATGCTAACACATTTAATGATTCGTTTTGGAAATTTAACATAATAACTTCTACTAATTAACATTTAATAAACAAGTCGATTCATTTATCTTTTGACTTTATAAAATTAACTCTTTTCATTATTTTACATTCACAATCCACAAACAAAGTATTATTAACAGTTTTTTAATCATGTTCCTCTAATGATGAATTCAAAACGTCCGTTGCAGATGAGAATGACCATGCAACATCAACCAAGTAAGTATCACAGTTTCTGATGCATTGTTTTCTTTCTCTCTCCTTTTTTTTTTTTTTTTTTTTTTTTTTTTTTTTTTTTTTTTTTTTTTCAGTGACATGTATCATTTTTAGACTAAAAATACTCATTTCATGTAATAGGAAGCAACGAATTCAGTCCTTCATTAGTGAATCTGCTCACAAAGAGTCTGTTGGCTCATCTATATAGTAATCGGTTTATTTATATACAATGAATAATTTTGTCAATATTTTTAACATAATTTGTATGATATTGTATTAAACATATGTTATGTTTTTTTTCTAGATTCTGTCAACGTCGACTCTAAAGATGATGCGAACAGCGTTGTGACATGCATCCTGCTGAGCTATATGCACGTTTCCAAGCACAATGGTAATAGAAAAAGTTGCAGCAATGGATAAAGAGCCAACAGAAACCAATTCCAAAGAAAAACCAAACAAGCTCAAAGCTTTAATCAAGGAAGGCAGAGAGCTTTGAGGCGAGCCAAGAGAAGAGTTTAGCGATGAAGATTATATGGATGATTTAGATTATGATAATCTTCATCTTGCATTTGAGCCACCAAAGTTCCCAAGTTTAATTGTTAATGTTTTTAATTTTATTTGTTTGTTTTGATGTGTTTCTTTTTCATGCCCGTTGCGACATGCGTTTAATTTTATGCAGATTTTAATTCATTTTATGTTGTTACTATAAAACTATCCACTTAATGCCTTATTATAAGAATTTGCATTGACTAAATCATGTTAATAAAATGTAAAGTTAATAAATGCCTCAACAGTCTAAACTGTATCCAAAATCGAATATAAATTCACAGATGAAAACACAAACTAATTATCACAAAGTAACGAAAAACATACGCTAAATTAATCATAATAACATGTTCTATAGTGAATTGTCTTATACTTTTTGTTATATTAAATTTGCGTACAATGTATTATATCATTATTTGAAGAATACTAATTATACACTGTTTTGTAACCAAAATACTTTCCATAAATGATCTATATTCCCATTACCTCCTTATTATCTCATTTTGTAAATACCAAAAAGAAGTATAATTGCTAAACTTAACTAATAAATTTTCATAATTTCAAACCTTAACCCAATCACATATATTCAGGATTCAAATTTAAATAACACATATCAGTCATCAAGATCACATAATGCTGTTTCATTCCGAATCAAACTGCCGGGAAAAAAGCGCTTTATTAATGAAAAGTTAAAGCAAAATTGATGGTTTTAATGCGCGATTAAAAAGGGACACTACACAAACTACTTTAAGATGTTTTCTACAAACTTTAATTTTAGATTCATATTGAATAATTTTTAAATAAGGTTTATCAAATGTAGATATTCTTTATAGTGTTTGCATTATTCATTATTATCATTATTTTTGTAACATATTTGGCGTTATTCGTTATTTACTTACGTCCAGTTAAATATTGTCAAACAATAATTATGAAGCTAACTCCGCCCGACGGGCGGGGTTATGAGCTTAGTTATATATATATATATATATATATAGAATATTATATATATGTATATAATATATATTATAATATATATATAATATATATATATATATAATTATTATAGGGTTAGGTTATAATAAAAAGTCTCTTAAAATAAAAAGTCTAGGAAGGCAAATTTTGGTGCATCACAGTTATAAAGTTACTACATCACATTTTTAAGTCACTGCATCACAGTTATAAATTTTAGTGCATCACAGTTACTGCATCACAGCTATAAAAATTTACTACATCACAGTTAGTGCATTGCAGTTATTAAGTTACTGCATCACATTTTAAGTCACTGCATCATAGTTATAAATTTAGTGCATCAGAGACTTTTTATTCTTTTTATTTTAAGACCCTTTCTATTTTAACCCAACACTATATATATATATATATATATATATATATATATATATATATATATATATATATATATATATATATATATATATATACATGTATTAAATGTTTTATCATCTCCTACATTGACATGCCATCCACCATTGTTTATACCCTGAAAAATAAAACAAATAAACCAAAAAGTACAACAAGTTAACCTTCTCATATTTTACAAACACACGCAATGAAACAACCACACACAACAACCTCCTCCACCTATAAACTACTTCCTAATGAGTTGGCATTTCACATATTAAATCATAGTGATGTTCCAGAAGTATTAACTCTAAGTCGTATAATACACCAAGTATGTTTTGAAGAGTGTAATAATCGAGATCAAACGATCGTCTGGATCCTTGGATACTTCAATACTGAGAATCATGCGTTTTCATCTTCGTGCTCCTATCTTTCGTGGTCACTTGGTGAATATGCCTCATCATGTTAGCATCATCAATGATGACAAGGATCGATTCAGAATCGTGTATGTGCGGGTTGTGAACCAAGTTCCGCTTTATCATTTGTATGACTCTGCTGTTGGCGTTTGGGTTGTTAGAGAGTCCGATTTGGCAGGAATGAGTTGTTGGGGATTATGGGTTTCATGGTTGCTGATGATCATTTTGCTGTACGCATTTTTATCATCCACTCGTTGTTGTCAACCAGAATTCGGTTTACACCATCGCGCAAATTTGGGACCATGATGTTGGGGGCCCGAGGTATTCTCAAGTATTCTTTTTTTGGGTGACTTTGCAATTTTCCGTAGCTATGGAGTCTGGTCCCACAAATGATAGCATTAGTTGAGGTTCTGGTTTATCGACAAGTTAATGTCACAGGCGGATTTTTGTTTCAAAGGATAATGGAATTGTTGCAGGAGCTTGTTACGGTTAGTGCTTTCAGAGCATGCATAAGAGAGCAATTGCTCGGATCTTGTATATCCATGTGCATACGCGAGGGAATGCGGCCATGGGACCACATGCACAACCTTTAGTCTTTGTATTTCTGTATGACAATAAATCCTTTACACACCGCCTCAGTCTTGTGATTCCCAACGACAACAATTAGCTATCATTGACTTGGTATAATAAATTTTGATTTTGTTTTTGTTTGTAGAATCGTATTAGTGTTTTATGGACTATGCTTTAGTTGTAATTGATAACCGGTCTAATGGTCTTGTTTTCAAAATTTGTAGAAATTGACATGAACATGAAAAAAATTCTCGTGTGGATTTTATTGGATGTTTTCTTATCATTTAAAGTGTTGTTCTAGAAATCACATAATCACTCTTCTTTGATAGTTTCTTTAAGTTCTTAATGTTATGGGTCATTTCAACCTATTTGCTTATGAATGGATTGATTTGGTTTAGGTTTTATCTCAGACGGTAAGAAAATAGTGATTCCTGTACATTAAAAAAATTTGGACAAAATGTTTTTCAGGGCATCGGTTTTGATTCTTATTCTAATTGTGAGATGGCACCGTCACAGTCTTTTAGGGTCTACCGACATAAAAGAAAGGGTCAACACATCTAAGGGTGCGTTTGGTTGAGGGATCTTGTAAGTGGGGTTTGGCATTAAAGTTAAAATGTATTGTTTGGTTGCTAATTGTGGGTTCGAAATTCAGGATTGAGTCCCTCTTATTTGCTATCTTAAAAAGTCACGTACACTGCCTACTTTTCTGAATTACCATCTCTTTAGTGGGCCCGATGTTCATTACAACCACTAATTCTCTTTTATCTTTTTCTTAAATAATGAAATATTACAATAAATAAATTATAAAATATCTTTTACATATTTTTTAATTTAATTATATTAATTATTAAATATTATTTTTTCTCTCTCCTCATTTAATTTAAACCCAAATCCAAATCTTAATCTACAACTTTTCCATCAATCCCAAATCCTAATCTAAACCCATCTACAAACCAAACGGGCCCTAAGTTTTAGATATTAATTGCATGTACGATACTTTTGGAGCTACAAACTCATAAATACTTTGCCAATTTTCCTAGCTATTAACTAATTAATTTTATACAGAAGTGTATGCCTCTCAAACTAGTAAAAACGTTTCAAATCGATTTTGACATTTTGCTCATCATTAGCAGCGGCAAGCCGGCAAAACATTGCGCATCCAGTAATTTATATTGCCAACCGCTATATTCAAAAAATAATCCATGTTGAACCTAAGTCAACTTTTATCCGTTACCAGACCCCATTTGGCCACATATACATATATTTGAAGACAAATTTAGACAATAACACACCTTCCACAAGGCAAAGACAGCTGGATGTTTCTTCCTGAGACTAACAGCAATCCACTCACCAATGATTGGAAGATTTTTCGTTACCAAAAACGTAATCACAAGTGCTGTTAATTATCTGCAGAGAACACACAAAAATCAGAGTAATAATGTATGCAAGTATGATCGACCGTATAATCCAATAATCGTGCAAAAATATGGCACCTTTGCTATCATAATAACTGAAAGCACATGGTTCTTGGGAATGAGGCAAGCACTATCAGCCACATCAATCACAAATGGCCACTCAAAGCTAATGAATCTTCTAGAAGCTCAGTGGTCATGTGAAGAAAGTCAATTTCTATGCCACACTTATATGTATTACTTACTTTTTCAAATTTACTTCATATTGCACTAGTTCAAATGCGCAGAAGAAAATTTTTTGTCGTCAAAGGCTTTGTTGTTTGGACCTAGATTTCCATATAAACTACCTTTTGTATCTCCCACATCAGCCGTTTTAAAGAATTCATCTACCCCCCACAAAGTTCAGCCCCTTCATTAAAAAAAATTTCTTCGGAATATGGATTATGGGTGTACTTGGATTATGGGTGTACTCGGCTGCCCACAGAAGGATAGTACGATTGACTTGGACGATCGATTTCTAGTCGATCGTCTTTGTGTGGCTATTCGATCGGCCAAAGAAAAAACACGAAATGAGTCGTCCAAACGACCGAATCACATCGTCCATTTATTTTGCATTTAATAGTTCTATCCATTGCAATTGTAAACGTTGGAAAAAAAAATAGTACTAGCCGTTGCATACGAACGTTTGAAAAAAAAATCTTTTAATAAACTTATAAATACTACATATTAACACAACATATAACACACTTCAATCCAAAAATCTCATTTCAAACATTCTCTATATTTTTTCACACCATGAATTCTTACGAGATATTTATTGCCGATTCGTCTTCGGATGATGAAAATGAAGTTAGTAACGAGTTTTTGATGTTTTCGGAATAGTGTTGGGATGCTTATCAAGCGTCACAACCTAAAGTCACACGAAACCAAATTAGTAGGGATCGTTTGGGTGCTCATAACCGTTTAGTGAGTGCTTACTTCTCCGATCATCCAAGATACGTCGATCAAGCATTCCATGATCGTTTCTGAATGAGCCGAAGACTATTCACACGAATTGTTCGAGAGGTAACCGATCATTCACCTTATTACCAACAAACTCCTATTTGTGCGGGCTTACTTGGTATTTCCCCATTGATGAAGTGTACTTCGTCAATTCGTTAATTGACATACAGAGTCAATTCTGATATGCTAGACGAATATGTGCAAATGGGTGCGTCAACATTTCGTGAGTGTCTCCAAAAGTTTTGTGAGCCATCATGGAGTTATATAGAGTATTTGCAAAAGCCGACGGTTACTGACATTGACAGATTCTATGAGCATCACTATCGAAGTCATGGGTTTACTGGGATGATAGGAAGCATTGATTGTACATATTGGCCGTAGGAGAATTGCTCACATGCTTTAAAAGCTCAATTTTGTAGGGGTGATCATGGGTCAACTCCTTTCATTTTATTGGAAGCGATTGCCTCCCAAGATTTATGGATTTAGCATGCGTTCTTTGGTGTCGCCGGGATGAATAACGACGTAAATGTTTTACGTAAATCGCCTCTTTTCAATGATCTCAAAACGGGGAGAGCACCGGATGAGGAATTCTTTGCTAACGGCGTGCCTTATAAACGGGGATATTATCTTGCTGATGGGATATATCCGGAGTAAAAATCCAGGGACGCATGATCACAAACGAATATTGTATAAGATGATGCACGAAGCAGCAAGAAAAGATGTGTAACGTGCTTTTGGTGTACTAAAGATGAAGTTCCTAATGATTAAACATCCGGCTAAACGATTTGACAAAGAGCGTCTATCACATATAATGTACACACGCATCATATTACATAATATGATAATTCATGATGAAGAGCGGGCGATATTTCCCGAATTCTTTCTAGCGGAGCAACACCGTTCTTATGATCCCTTAAGAACGCATGAGGAATCGTTGAAAATTACCAGGGAGATATGCAACAAAACAACTTATCTTAACCTCAAAGCCGATTTTGTGGAAGACATTTGGCATCATCATAATCCATACTAGTTTAGTCGTTTCATTATCGTAATGTTTTAATGTTATTTGAATTTTATTGTAATGTTTTTATTTTATTTTAATTATTATGTAACGTTTTAATTATTAATGAAATTTGAGTTTGTGTTAAAAATGTTTAAAAAAAAAATTGAACTTGGTCGCCCTTATTGAGGGGCATCCAATTGCCTGCAGGTCGCTGGAGTGAAAAAGCGGACGTGTGTCATGGAAAATGAGGGGGATTGGGTATCCTTTCTGTGGGTAGCCTTATGATCTTCACATCTTGTGTACATTTCGAATGTCTAAGTTATCTCTCACCCATAAAATAGTTTTCAAGATTGAAATGAGTTAGATTTTGGGTTATACCCATGATTTTCGGAATATCATGTAACACTCAATTATTGTCAGCTTCCCTAAACGTTCTAATCGGCCAAGATCCGCAGGTAATTATTTCTCTGAATCAAGTTGGAGACATTTCAGCTGTTTCATAATCATATAATTAAGGTACCTCATATGTCAATAATTGCACTGTTTCATCAAAAAATTGTGCGGTTTCTTCATAATATTGATTAACCTCTCAGGATTTGGAGTAAACCCAATATAAAAGGTCCTCAAATTTGAAGGACAGAGGTATAGGGATTTGAGCTTCGGACGTTCATGAGGCATGTGAAGTTCTACCAATTCACATCCTTTGAGACACCAACATCTCGAGACCGGAAGTCACCAAGGTTGAGGGTCATCAACTTTGAGCCATTATAAGGTTCACATAAATGAGCTTCGGAGATCGAAAGGACATGTGATATTCTTCTAAATCACAATATCTTAGAATACTAGCTTCATGTTGCAAGATTCCGATTCGGATCAAAGTTTAGTTTCCTCACATTTGAATAATCCAAGCTGTGAGATTTGAGCTCGGGCACCCACCAAGAATGTGAATTTCTTTTGAAGCATAACATACTAAAAGACTTGACGTCTGGAGACTCAGAGTTGGACATCCATCGAGAATGTAAAGATTTAACAACTTCATATTCGGAGGTAGCCAGCTGTGCAACTTCGTCAACGATGTATTATTTGGGTGGAAGAATCTTAGCTTATTAAGAACCTACTATAAAATTGAGGTCAAAGGTGAAACTGAGGAATGAAAAAACACTAATATAATCTTTTTTAAATTGTTGAATAAAAAATGCACAAACTTTTATGTTTATCAAATTTTCAATGTTACCATTGTATTTTTTTTATCAATTGTTTTGTCAAGTAAATTCAAAAACTTCTATAAAATCTGAGAACAGAAGTGAAGTTGAGAAATGAAAAACCCTAAATTCTAGAAAATATTGTTTACATTATTTTATTGATAACAAAAAAGAATGATGAACAATCAATTGATCATTTTGGATTAATGAACATTTTATTGATATACACTAAATTTTACGCATTTTTTTTATTCACATTAAAAAAATTGTTCGAATGATTCTCAATAATTTTGTGCCGCCTTTGTTATAAACACTTTTTAGCGTTTATTAAAAAAAAAAAAAAAAAAAAAAAAAAACTCGTTTTTTTGTTTGTTCGTTGCTGACACGTGTCGTATCTTCTTTACTTTAAAACTTGAGAAAGTGAAGCTATATGGTTCTAACCCAAGATAATTAAGTTGATAGTTAGATTTCCAATATTCACGTAAGAGCGCGCATCCAAACCTGAACAATTATACAGCCTTCACTGCATAGAGTACACAAAACCTACAAAAGGTTTTACCAAGAAAGCGAAGTATGAACTCCAATAATAGTTAAAATAATTTGGGATCCTTTAGCAAATTACTTTAGATTCTAAACCTAGGTCATTAGCAGTTATACAATCAAAGAGGATACTCTCCTGCAGAGGTGCAAATTTACCGGTTAAAACCGGTTTTCGGTTTTAGAAAAACCGGTTTTAAAAAAACCGGTTTTCCTAATAACCGGTTTCGGTTCGGTTCGGTTTTTTCGGTATCGGTTTTTTCGGTTATAAATGTTCGGAATCGGTTTTTTTCGGTTTTAGATTTTCAGAATCGGTTTTTTTCGGTTTTAAATTTTCGGAATCGGCTTGTTTTTTTTCGGTTATAAATGTTCGGATTCGGATTTTTTATCGGTTATTTACCGGTTCTTTTTTTTTTTTAGAATTTTACTAAAAACTTCGAACATTTATTTAATAAACTTGTTAATTATCAAACATATAATTAAACAATATATTCATAACTTTTATTTAAACAATCCAATTATACAATCATAATTTTGTTCTTATTATTTCTATAATTAAACAATTTACTAAAACACGACACCACACGCGTACCGACACCACAATAGTAATGGTTTAAGTTCAATAATTATTTTTCAGAGTCACTAATTTTGTTCTTATTAGTTCTATAAAAAAGTTCCCAAAAATGTATTCCTCGCATTTTTGCTAAACCGGGGTACCGCGATCACAAGCCTAACTCAACGGGACATGGAATAAACAAAATACATAATACTCTTTGGAGTAGCGGTCCTTATATATCGTATTAACAATCGAAATATGGTCGAAAGAAAAAATCTCTATTTGATNAAAAAAAAAAAAAAAAAAAAAAAAAAAAAAAAAAAAAAAAAAAAAAAAAAAAAAAAAAAAAAAACCGGTTAAATCCGGTTTTTAAAAAAACCGGTTAAAACCGGTTTTAAAACCGGTAAAAAACCGGTCGGGGCAAAATACTCAAAACCGATCTAACCGGTTCGGTTAAAAAAAACCGGTTCCAGTTTTTTTTTCGGTTAAAAAAAAAACCGGTTTGAAACTTGCATCTCTACTCTCCTGTGAGCATTTATAGGTAGTAAAGTATTTCAAAGTTCAGCTGAAAAGGAAAGAGAGAACAATACCAAAAGGTTTGTGTTTGATCCAGCAATGCTTGTTGTGCTGGTTATTTGAAGCCCACCAACCGGAAGGTCAGCTGTAGCCTGTAGGAATCTTGCGGAACATGTGTGTTTGTTTCCCACACATGAGCAAAATGAGCACTTAAAAGACACCAAGGTTTTAAAAAACTATTCAAAACTCCTAAAACTGTGATATGAAAACGCAGGTTAATTAATTTGCTTTTGCAAACATGGTTTAAATGTTTAAAAAGATAACGAAGTAATACAAGTCACATGTGCAAGCAATTATAGACCAAATCATACTAGTCTTCTAACAAGTCAAAGATTTGTATGAAGATCAATATATGTGACACAATAATTCTTAATACAATTGGAAGGCTCACAAATAGAGTGATGAAATGAGGTATCTAGAGTCGATAAAACTTAAACCTTACTAAATCCTTTACATGTGTATGTTCAACACAACAAATATGCTGTCTGCATGATGTATATACTAAATGTCATAGATCATGGTACATTATACCAAAGATTATTATAAAACCTTTTTTTCAAAACATGTGCTCATTTCTTTGAATTTGGAGTATCCCTATGAAGGTGGTACTCTCCTTCAAAGTTCAGAGCAGATAATTTGACGCTCAAGAGGAGACAAACATTTTCGTAACCATACAGCCAATACCGTTTACAAAAACAGAAGTCAAGTTTAAACAGATGATAACATGCTAAGATTGACTTTGACCAAATATAATACAAAAGTTTTAAACCTCTTATGAGTTATAAAATTAACTAATTATGCTTAAGTAACCATTATAATGTGAAACCCACCCAACTACAATGATACTGGATTTAGTTGCCACCAGATGCAGCACTACTGCCACCATTAGTAGTTGACACTGACGAATCTGCAGCAATAATTTCCCTTGCTTGGCCTACGTCCTTGCGGAAGCGCTTGATAACAGATGCTCCTGGCAGTTCTTCATGTGCAATACCTATAGAATCAACAAAACATAACCATAATAAGCCAAAGGCGATCTCAACTTATTTAGGTAAGTTATATCTATAAGCTAACACCTATATATAAAATAAGAGTAATTTAACATTAACAATATCCAAAGTTTAAGTTTAAAATATCTTGATTAGGTTTAGAAATCCAGTTAATACATGGTGAAACCCATTCAACCACAATAAAGCATAAGAGTTGGGTGGAGGTAATTATTACCATAAGAAGCTGCAACCGCGGTTTCACTATACTTGTTTAGATCCCCATGGTAGCGGTTGAGCACAATTTCCTTAAACACTTCATCTGCAACACCTATTAAATGCCCAACACAATAATAAGCAAAAGGTTAGCTATATTATAATTAATTAACCTATAATAGTCGATTTGAATGATGCGAGAACCCGAAGCAACACTGACCAGTTGCAGGGTTGATGATCTTGAGATCCATGGAATGTGGGTCGTCTCCGCTAGCTAGAAGCGCATAGATAGCGGCTTCACCTCTCGTAGCTAACAAAACAAGTAAACAGTAGACAGGGTAATCTGAACCTAAAGAGAGAGTAAAAAATAAGTTGATTGATTAAGTTAATGGTGTAAAAGAGTTACCACAAGTTGGTGCTGATGTATCAATCACAGTGCGCGGAGTGTAGACCACAGTGGCGGGCGGTCCAATTCTCGGTACTTTCTTAAAAGCAGCTTCTTGATCTTCACATCCAGCACAATAAGAATAAGTAATAAGGAAAGAGTAAATCAAATATCCAAAAAAGCAATTAGTATTTACAAAAGTGGGTGTTTGGTGAAAAGCTTATTCTGCTTCTTTATGCTAAATTTATGAATACTTTTCAAAAAATACCCACTTTTATAACATGATGATACTAGTATACAGCTAAATAAGCTCTTTTATAGAAACAGGAAACGATGTATCTCTTGTGGAAGGGCTTATAAAGGGAGTGTTTGTTAAGCTAATTACTTTGTGGGCTGATAGACTAGCTTATAAGCTCGCGCTTATTATATCTAGTGACATATACGTAATGACCAAGCAAAAATTAAAGAGTTTTTTAGAACAGGTAAGCTTCTTGGGGAAGTTAATGCCACTCTCATCACTCTTGTCCCTAAAGTAAAACCCCAATGAAGGTGTCTGATTACAGGCCAATTGCCTGTTGTAATGTTCTATATACGATCATCAGTAAGATTCTAACTACAAGGATCAAGAAGGCATTGTGTGAATTGGTCAACCCTTGTCAAAGTGCATTCATTCCAGGTAGACAAAAAACTGATAATATAATGCTTACACAAGAACTTCTTAAAGGGTATAATAGGAACAGTGGTCCTAGAAGAGTTGCTTTGAAGATAGATATTCAAAAAGCCTATGACACAGTGAATTGGGATTTTCTAGAAAGAGTTCTTCATGCTTTCAAATTCCCAGTTCAGATGGTTAAGTGGATTATGGTGTGCATAAGAACTGCTGCTTTTACTATTAATGTCAACAATGAGAGAGTTGGATATTTCAAAGGAGGAAGAGGACTGAGACAAGGAGATCCAATATCTCCTTACATCTTTACACTTGTTATGGAGATTTTGAAGAAACAAATCAATGAGGATAGAAGATTTAAGTACCATTGGGGATGTAAAGACCTGCAAATCTCCCATTTGTGCTTTGCAGATGATCTACTTGTTCTATGTTATGGGGATTTGCACTCAGTTAATGTGGTGAAAACTGCTTTAAACAACTTCAGCTCAGTATCTAGTCTTCATCCTAATATTGGTAAAAGCAGTCTTTTTTGGTAATGTTCAAGAACAGGTTAGACAGAGTATATTAGATATCCTTCCTTTTAATGTTGGAAATTTGCCTGTGACCTATCTTGGAGTGCCTCTCATTACTAAACATTTGAATTTCACTGATTGGCTGATTGCAAAAGCCTAATTGATAAGGTGAAAGTGAAGGTAAGTAATTGGAAGAACAAAATGTTGTCATATGCTGGTAGGCTCCAGTTAATTGCCTCAATATTATCTTCTATGCAAGTCTATTGGGCACAAGTATTCATTTTGCCTAAAGCAGTGATTAATGACATTAACAAGATTCTTAAAGGCTTTCTATGGTGTCAAGGAGAATTGTCAAAAGGAAAAGCAAAAATTGCTTGGAAGCATGTTTGTAAACCTAAAGATGAAGGTGGATTAGGTATAAAAGACCTTGGACTGTGGAATGAAACTCTTATGTCTAAACATTTATGGAATGTGGCTAGCAATAAAGAGTCATTGTGGGTTAAATTGATCAATGTGATTAGATTAAAAGGTAAAAGTGTTTGGAATGCAGAGTATGATAAGAATGCAAGTGTTGGGTGGAAGCAGATTTTAAACCTCAGAGATAAGATGAGAATGTATATTGTGTGCACTGCTGGTAATGGGAAGAACATTTTTCTTTGGCATGACAGGTGGTGGGGGCCAGAACCACTGAGCAACTTTATTCCTATGGAAGCAGTATCTCAAGCTGGGTTTGATACCTGTATGAAGTTAAAAGACATGATTCATAATGATCAATGGGAATGGCCAGAGGAGTGGTATGAAAGATTTCCTATTATTCAAACTATTCCTATACCAAACCTGCATGAAGAACTTAAAGATAAGTACTTATGGTGTTCTAATGGAAGATGCAACAGCTACTCAACTAACAGAGCTTGGAAAGATTGGAGACTTAATGATAATAAAGTTGACTGGTATGAATTGATTTGGTTTTCTAATTGCACACCCAAAATTGATTTGGTTTTCTAACTGCACTCCCAAACATTCTTTCATTATGTGGATTGCAATTCATGGAAGATTAGCTACTCAAGATAGATTGGTTAAATGGTATCCTGATAGACAAATGGTGTGTTCTCTATGTGAAACCTGACCTGATTCAATCAACCATCTTTTCGTTGAATGCCCATTTTCTTACAAAGTATGGTCTGAGTTTAAAAAGAGGAGTGAGCAGAAGCCTATGCCTGATAAATGGGAAGATATTGTGAGATGTATGATCAGTCAAAGATTCAACAAGTCAATTAAAAGTGTTTTGAGAAGAATTGGATTAGCAGCTTGTGTATACTACATATGGAATGAGAGAAATAAAAGGGTGTTCACTAATGAAAAACAAGATGTTGAAGCTGTGACAAATGCCATTGTGAACCACTTAAGACTCAAACTGTCAAGCCTACATGTTAAAGAAACCATACAAGTTGCTGATGTTTGCAAGAAATGGAATGTTACCATGAATATAAAGAAAGGAGATGAAAGAATATTACCAGATATATCAAGTGATACAATTTGAAGCTGATGTGTGGATTGATGTGATGAGAATTATTCTTGACAGGCATAAAGGGGTGTTTGGGATAAGGTATTTCTTGCATATGGCTAGTATCTTGGGACAGTCATATCTTTTAGACAGGCTTGAAGTTGCTTTTGCGTACAATGAGGAGTAGCAGAGCAAGTTTAAGTGGGTCTAAAGTGATTATTAACTGTCATCATAAGGTAGTTTCCTACAGAGTATTAACCAGTGTGTTACTTAAACACTGGATGTAGATGGAACATCAGGCTATGTTTAAAATGGATGATTGCTCTTCAAGTTCTCAGGCTCCAGCTTACAAAAACATAGATAATTACTGATCTGAAGTAAGTATCAGCAGAGATGAATTCAAGTAATCTGCCTTTCAATGGTTTTGTACCAGTGTAGACTCAGTTTACTACATAATCCGAGTTTATGTTTTAAACTCACTACTCATTGATGGCCTTGTATCTTGGAGCTTGATAAGCTGTTTCTCTAGTTAGCCTCAATAACATCTTCATAATAGGCCTTTGTTAGGTAATTGTGAAATGTTTTGACAAGTTTTCTAGACAACAGTTTATAAAGTTCCATAAAGTAGGTTTCCAATGAGTGAAGGGCAAGTGAGTTTGGTGAGCAGTGTATGGAGATAGGAATAGTGAGGTGTGTAAGATGAACCTACTTGGTCCTATCTATACACTGCTAAGGGGGTTAGGAGATTCTCCCTCAAGGTGAGTGTTTCCAAAGCCCTGAAGCCTTTTGTAAAGAGGGAAATGTAGGGGCTTTGGAAGAGCCCTTGACTGGAATGATGGGAGGCTATACCTTTCTCAATGATGCCCTCCAATCTGTATCCCTTGTCTCAGTGTGGTGACAGGATGACTGGGCTTGGTGAGCACTTGGATGTGGATTGTAATTGAGAAGGTATGGTCTGGGTGCAATTGCAAACTGGGTGAATTCTGTGAGGTAGAAGTCATGGGTTGACTGCTTCTCAGTTTAAGTGATAAGTTTTCTTGCTTATTCACAAGATGTTAATGATGTTAGTGTTATGTCTGATAGGTCTGTTATCACATAGCATGTATGTCTGATGTTATGTAACTGGATGGGAATGTCCATATCAGTAGAATGATGAAAAGTTGTAAATTGTTGATGTTTATAAATATAATTCACCCTTTGCACCAAAAAAAAAAAGAATTCAAAAGAATGGAAAAGTGAATAATAGGAATACGTACACTTTTGAATGAGTGAGTCAATTTTGTCGAAATAAGCTTCAACGCTTTTGATTAGTCTGCTTTCTTTAAGCTAAATTTATGAACACTTAAAAAAAAAATACCCACTTTTATAACATGATGATACTAGTATACAGCTAAATAAGCTCTTTTATAGAAACAGGAAACGATGTATCTCTTGTGGAAGGGCTTATAAAGGGAGTGTTTGTTAAGCTAATTACTTTGTGGGCTGATAGACTAGCTTATAAGCTCGCGCTTATTATATCTAGTGACATATACGTAATGACCAAGCAAAAATTAAAGTGCATGTACATAAGAAAACAACTGTAATTGTTATATGAGGGTAAAAAAGTTATTTGTTATAAAAGCCCTTACATAAGCCAATCTCCATAAATAAGCCACGAAAATTTGAGCTTATCGAACCCTCTCGTTCGTATAACATTTAATTGGGCTAACAACTCAGGGGTGGCCTAGTGCCAAAAAGACTTGTGACTATCACTCGAAGATGTGTGAGGTCTCGGAAGTTCAATTCCTGCACACACAAGCCAACCTTCTGAAAAGGAAAAAAAAAAAAAAAAGGAAGGAGGGTTTTACCCGGTTTGAGTTGAGTGTGTGTGGCGGAAACATTTAACTGGGCTAAATTTAGGAGGTGTTTGTTTAAGCTTGTTTAGAATTGGCTTTTTTTAAGGGTGGAGGTGCTTATATAAGGGTTGTTATATACCCTTATGTAACAGTTACAAATTCACATGGTTTTTGTATACTTTGGTAGTTTTAACTCATGATTAACTATAATAAGCAAGCCAAAGCACAAAATTTTAACATAAGCTTAGACAAAGACACCCTAATTAGTTACATACGTATTATAAGCTAGCTAATATGAATTCAAAAGAATGGAAAAGTGAATAATAGGAATACGTACACTTTTGAATGAGTGAGTCAATTTTGTCGAAATAAGCTTCAACGAGATCCCGGTTGGCTAAGGTCCGCTCCCAAACCATATCAACATACCGTTGTACTTCTGGTGACAGTTTTGGTCGTTCCCATACTGTTTTTCTTTCTCCCATCGACGACGATGATGTGATGATCCAATTTCTTTTTTTTTTTTTTTTTTTTTTTTTTTTTTTTCTGGTTTGATGTGGCTGGTGGAAGTAAGAGTATTTATATCAACCAAATTACTCTATTAGCCCTCAATATCAAATCCAATAAGGAGTTACTACGGGCTGCTCTTCTTAAGCTTTCGAGCCCAATATAGTTTCTTTTTGTATTTTAGTTTCTTGGGAGTTGCTACATTGTATAAACAAGAAATATATACCCGCCGCGTTGCGGCGGGGCTTTTTTTGCGCCTGATAAATCTTTCATAACTATATATTGCGTTTTTATTCTCAAAAAGTTCAACTCAGTCAACGAAAGTCAAAGTTTGGGGTTTATGTGAGATATGGGGTAATCAGAGATTGTTTATGGTTTCATAAGTGGTATTTGAGCCTATCTTTGGTTGGAGTGCACCCTATGTCAGTTAGGGTTTGAAGTTTGCAAGATCTCACTTTCAATTTTTAGCTCTTAGTTCATTTGTTTTAGTTTAGATCTGTGTTACTGCATAAGTACTATTTCATTGTTGCAGTTTGATGTTATTCAAGTAGCTATAGTAATATTTGAGCTTGCTTGATCATTTG
Organism: Artemisia annua; assembly: GCA_014162995.1. Lineage (NCBI taxonomy): Eukaryota > Viridiplantae > Streptophyta > Magnoliopsida > Asterales > Asteraceae > Artemisia > Artemisia annua. The sequence goes on from LBNU01035033.1 coordinate 191,269, forward strand.
TGTACATGCTATATTGAATCTGTCTCTATAATTGCTTCAGGATTGTTAGATCTGTGATACTGCTTTATTGATGTTAATTATTGTTATTCATTGTTGATTTGGCTTCTATGATGGATCTGTGATTTAGTTTGACTATTGTTCAGGTGGATTGTAGTGAAGTATAGTGTTATTGAATATTTATAAGGGTGTATGGATAAGTTGATCAATAGGTGTTCTAGTTACTTTGATATCATACCTGCATCAGTAGTTCATATGGGAGTAGTATAGGTTAGATATTGCATAATATAGGTAGTGTATTAACAAAAAGTCAAAACTAGCCTTAAATTCATCAAATGCTTGCATATTTGATATCTGAGGTTGCTGAGTTTGTTGATTTGATGTATTCTATGTTTATGATTGTAACTCCAGTGCTTAAACATGATCAATAAACACCTAGTAACAGAATTAGAGCATTAAAATTCAGTTTGGTCAAAGTTAGTGTGCATAATAAAAAGTCAGATAAGTTAATTGTTACAACATAGTTGTTTGTTCAAGCACCTGTATTAGGCTTCTATTAGTTGATCAATTGGTGATTTGTGATAGGGCTTTTAGGATTTTTATAATCTCAGTAGTACTAGGTTGCTTTTGCCCCTATTAGTTTTCACATTAGAGCTCATTTAGACTGCTTATTTGTTACTACAAGTTAGGTGTTTAGTGCTAGTTTGCTGAATTTACATTAGGCTTGCAATTGTGCTATTTGGCTTGATCACTGAGTTTGTTTGTGTACTCTGAGCTTTTCTGAGTTTGTATAAGTGAATTACATGATCTCTGAGTTCTTTGCTTAATCTGGATCACTTTTGCTTATTCAAAGTGCTCAATATAAATTGCTTTTTGTTCCATTTAAGTGTTCCTGTGTGATTTGTGGTCTAATCTGAGTTTGTTTGAGCTTATTTTAGTATTTTGAACATTCTGTAAAGTTTTTAAACTTTTTGGTGACAAGTGCTTATTAATAAGCACTTAATCCAAACTGCTTTTTAGAAATAAGCACTTTCTCAACTAAGTTTTCCATTTTTTTCTATTTTTCCTAGGCTTCTAATAATATTTTAGAATTTTCCTGAAAATTTTATAATTTTTCTTAATCATTTACTATTTCTTTTCATTTTTAAATAGTTTTTAGAATTTTAAATCATTTTTAATTTCGATATAAATCACAAAAAGACAAAAATAGTTTCTGAATTTATTTTTATATTACATTTTCAGTTTATAAAGATTTTTCAAAAATATTTGTAAAATAAATCTTTTATTTCTTAATTAATTTAGTTTTCTTTTATTAAATAAAAATACAAAAATAGTTTTTAATTCTTAATAAATAAATAAAAAGTAAAAAAATATATTTTTCTTTTTCTTAAAATTTTCTTTTATCATTTTAAAGTTTTAAAAATTTCTTTTGAGCCCATAGGATTAGATTTGCTTTAGGTTTACTTTTTAGGTGTTAACGTTACGTTTTATTTTACGTGTTTTACGTTTTTAGGAGTTGTTGATTGATTTACTTGTACCCTTTGCATGATTNACACGAAGATCCTTATGCTCACATAAGGAATTTCACCGACGTTGCTGAAACAATAAAGATTAACCAAGTTCTGTATGATGTGGTTAAGTTGAAATTGTTTCCTTTTTCCCTCAAGGGGGCAGCCTGGACTTGGCTGGAAAAGGAACCACCGAACTCGATTCACACTTGGGGAGATTTAGCTTCCAAGTTCGTGAATCATTTCTATCCTCCTTCTAAAACTTCTAATCTCCAAACTCAAATCTTCCGATTCCAACAAGCTTTTGATGAATCGTTCAGCGAAGCTTGGGATAGATTTAAGGAGTTGTTGAAAAAATGTCCTAATTACGGGTTTTCACCCTTGCACCAGATCGATACTTTCTATAATGGGTTATGTCATGCCGATCAAGACTCACTCAATTCTGCTGCAGGTGGAAACTTGTTAACCCGAAATACTCAATAACCACTCCCTCATATGATTTGAGTTATCCTACTGATTTTGCTTTCTCGTTTTTTTTAGACTTCATTGTATTGCGTTTACCTTTTGATATAATGGATAGTATATGCGCTTTCTAAAATGGAAATCTTAATAACATCAAAAAAAAAAAAAAACAGAAAAAAAGCATTGAACAAACCCGCCGCTCACCTTGTGTTCATCTATATACACACTTTCTAATTAATGATTGAAGCATGCTTCAAGAGTTCAAGAGATGACAACGTCACTCAAGGTTCATATTAATACCACCAGCATGACAACACCTTCTTTTTGAAGTGTGATTTGTCATTTTTCAAAGACTACGTCTCGACTTTTGTTTTCTTAATGATTTGGTTTCTTATAGTTTGGGTACGTCGTTAAGAAATATAAAAAATACTATGCATGTTGAACCACCATACGTCTACTTAAGCATTGTGACTCATATCGATATTTTATTCAAACTACGAGAGGAGCAATGGTGAGCCACCATATAAGCAGCATTTTTTTTGTTTTAGTGTTAACTTCTGTTCAAAGCTCAGTCACTCAATAGTTTTATTCATATTAAAGCTAAACGTCGTCAATTTGTTAGATTGTTCATTAATTAAGGATCTTCCCATTATGTAATTATGTGATCAGTCATGTGTAATCCTCCCTTGTTTTCAACTTTGTTGAAAGTTGGTTCATTTATATATCAATCTTCTGCCAAAGATAAAGGGAAATAGTCCGTATTTTTTAAAACATTGATTGGCATTACTAATTTATATGCCTAAACTTGTTCTTAAAAAGGAGAAATTGTATAATTCACTTGTCAAACATTAAATTTGTTAGACATAATATTAGTCATATGAATTAAGTCTCTTAATCATTTACCCCTCTCACTCTATAACTGATGTAATAATATTTATGTTTTATCTAGAAAACCTCATATTCAAGCATACAATATTATTTGTAAAATGTTCAAGTAATTTTCTCTGATATATTTGACAAGGTAAACATCGGTCTCTATTATGTTTGTTATTTATTTTAGATGTTGGCGTTATTTGTAAAAAGAACATTTGTAAAAATGACGCATTCGAAACATGACATTTCACATAGTCTCAATTTATTTTATATATATTTTCCTATACCGCCTAAAAGACATATTCAAATAAAGCTTTTGCTAAAAAAAAAAAAAAAAAAAAAAAAAAGTGTTGTTTCCATTATGTTTTCTGTGTGATAAAAGGATAGTACGGAGCACAAAAGTTACCCAAACACCCTTCGAATGTCATTTATTTCAAAACTAGCCCCATAACTTAAAGCAGATTTAAACGTTTAATGAATGTATCTATTTTTAATGAAAAGCAATTCATTTAGAAGTACATTTATGTTTGTTCATTTACTAAACCAGCGAGTGGAATAGTGATGCTGGTGATTGCTTCGAATAAATGCAACTAGACGGCTCGATTAAATAAGCATGAGAGTTAGAAAACTCGTTTGAAAAGAAAAGAAAGAAAAGAAAATCGAGGAAAAACTTCAAAATCGTCGGTCACTAAGAAGAAGAAGAATCACAAAAAACCTTGTCAAAATGATAAAGCCGGGAGTTGTATGCAGGTGAGGATGTGTTAAATGATTAAGCCGAACCGCGTGGTTAGCGGAAACATGCAAAAGTCGCTTGAAATTGGAGGTCTTGTAAGGACTCGTAAAAGAAAGATGAGATCGACATATGCAAAATTAGGAGGGAACTTGTTTGAAAAGAATGGTCATAAAACATCAAAATTCGTCGATCACACTAAGAAGAAAATTAATGAAAAAGTTGGTTCATATGAACGGTACGTATACAAAGTTTCAGAAAAAGGATCACTGCCCGTAAAAAAGTATGTATCGGACATTTTGAAAGTGAAAAGACTTAATTTGGAGACGACTGACAGTAAAAAGTAAAAGGTTAAGAAAAAAAGAAAAACAACAAAAGGACTAAAAATGTTTTTAAAAAATGGGGGGAGTAAATAAAGAAAGGGAGTTTGTTATTTGTTGTATTTAATGATTAGGAGAGAGAAAAGTAAGTGTTTAAAAAACAAAACATTCATCTCCTACATCTTGCATAACCGCCATTGTTATACCTTGAAACCCAGAAATATAACAAATTCATCTTTTACATTGATTCAACCATGGCACAAGAACCTCCTCCAAACCTCCTGCAACTACTTCCTGAAGAGCTGGTATTTCATGTCTTGAATCGAATATTTGATGTTCCAGAAGTAGTAAGCCTACGTCGTACTGATTCAACTTTACGTGCATTGACAAGAAATCCATTCTTTATTGAATATTTCAACAATAATCGTGATCAGTCGCCTGTGTGGTTATTCGGACACTCCAATACTGAGCTTCACCCGTTGTTTGGTGTACTGTGGGGTTATAGGCTACCGGATAACCGTATGATGATTCAACCGGTGGTATTGCTGGGACAACCATTTGAATTCAACGCTGCTCGTTTTCTTGATGTTGACCAAAGCCATTTTCTCCTCATGTTAACCCCGAATCACACAATGCTTGTTATTAATCCGTTCGAAGGTCGACAAACTCTGATTCATCTCCCTCCTCATATGTTTCCAGGCAACATGTTGAATGTGGCTCATCACTTGAGTATCACCAGTGACCATCATCATCATGATCGATTTCGAATCGTCTATGCGCGGCTTGTTAATCATGTTCCTATGTATCATTTGTATCATTCTCATGTTGGTGTTTGGGTTGCACAAGAGGCCGTTTTGGCAGGTAATAATCAGTTGTTGTTGGGGGGGATTAATATGCGTGTCACGGTTGCCGATGATGATAATCATCTCTTGTACACGATTTATCATCCGGTTGACAACCACGACCCGGTTTACACCGTCGCACAAATCTGGGATCACCATGTCGCGGACCCCGAGTTATTCTCAAGTGTCGTTTTCGTTGCTGACTTTGCCATTGTCCGTCGATATTCGGTTTGGATTCCCCACATGGTTTCATTTGTTGAGGTTTTGCTTTACCGACACATGGATGCTGCTGCTGCTCCCGGGTTTGTTTTACTTGGCATGATGGATCTGCCTCAAGAGCTTCTTGGCCTTAATGCTTTTCACAGTATGCATGGACGCGTGATCGGTCCGATTTTGTATATACATGTCCTTACTCGCGGGAATGTGGCCATGGGAGGACCACAGGCACATCCTTTGCTCTTTGTTTTTAGGTATCACATTCATAATGCTCAGTGGCTCCAACGTATACGGATTCCTTTCCCCGACATCGCTGCGTTTCTACATTCTACACCCGCATTCACGCACCGCCTCACTCTCGTGAACAACAACAACTAGCCATCCTTCGCTTTGTATGATAAAAATTTCCACTTTGTTTTCGTTTCTACTATCGTATTAATTAGTTGTACTTGATATGTTTTGGACTTGAATGAACATCGACATATTTTCTCGTTTTTATTTTACGGATGTTTCCTTATCATTTTGACTCTTCTTCTATAAGCACTCTTCTTTGATACTACTGTAGCATCTTTACCTTCTAACTGATTATGGGTCATTTCAGACCATTTTTGCTTCTGAATGGGTACGGAGCTATTAAATACTATGCCACTAATTTTTTTACAGAAGTGTATGCCTTTCAAAATAGTCAATACGTGTCCAATCGGTTGACATTTTGTTCATCATTAGCAATGGCAAAACATTGCGCATCCGGTAATTTATATTGCCAACCCAATCTGCAAATAAATAATCCATGTTGACCCTCTTAGGTCAATCAAAAGGTTTGTTTTAATGATGATCCAGCAATGCTTGTTGTGCTGGTTAACTGAAGCCCACCAATGCTTAATACCTTGAACAAGAGAGTGCAAATCAAGTATAGTGACCCCAGTTTAGACATTGGTTTCTAACTCAACCCAATGAAGGGCATTGTGAGCAACCTGAATAGGCTCAAACGTGTATATGTACAAATCAAATAGTGAAGTTGAAGCAATGTGATCAACCAGTAAAAATACTCCAACTTTCCCTTATTCAGATTTTTCTCTGAGGAAGCCAGATTAAGCCATTGTTACCCGCGCTTAGTTTGTGCCCATGGTCACCAAAAGGGTACTACCGTACTTTACTGCAGCAATCGCCCATCCAGCACAATGCGGTCACATTTTTTCTCATGATTTCTGGTTCTTGATCATAAAAAGAATCTAAATGCCCGATTGACATAAACACTTCAGCCACCCCATGAAGGGTATACTGAGACGGAAATGGGTATAGTTTCATGAGGCTTGTAAGTTAAACCATGGGCAAAAGCGGCCTTTTTGCTCTTTATTTCAATAAATCCAGCTACTAATGTCGCAAGAACCGATACCTCAAAGCCAATTGCCATCGTACTAAAAATAGAAATACCCTGTTCTTTTCCTGTGAGTCTGTGGGATGGGTTATGCGGTTTGACTTTTAAATCCAGCTACAACGTTCACAAAGAGAAAGTTAAAGACGGTAGATAAGTCATTTAGTGCATTAAGTTGTGCCGTGTTTATATTGATCACATGTGCTTTGGCTAATGCTAATAAGTATGGCCTAATCAATCCAATATCAGTTTGTTTTATCCCAAAATACTAGCATTTCGAACACTTGATTTCTTAACAATCAACTTTACTTGCAAAAGCAAAAAAAGGAAAAAGAATGCGTTGGCAGGAAAACAGCGATGGGTTCTTTTCATAATATGTATCAGTTAAAGTGTTCTATTCGATATTTCTTGAGTTTCTGCATGCATGAAACTTACTTAGCAACAACCAAAATAGCATATATATGGTTTAAAATACTAATAATTTGGTTTTTCAAGAGACTTACTTCATTTTTTTAGTATGGAGAAGCTTCCCGGAAGCAGAAATAGAAACCTTAAGCTCTTCGTTGTCATAAAGCAACTTAGGATCATAAACCATATGTAGCTTTGTTTTTTCGTAAGCTGCAACACACACTTGTACTGACCTGGTAAATGGGCTACGCGAAGCATAGATATTCTGCTACAATGGGTAACGAAACATAAACCCAAAGATTGACAGAGCCATGGCTATGGATGGAATGCCGAGACCCCAACTCCATCCAATGTTATCTTGAATATAAACAATCACTGTCACTGCCACAAGATTAGATACCCCCATGCAAAAATACTACCTGTATAAGAATTTCCATGTGCTAGTCTTTTGTTTATCGCTCGTTTCATCAAATTGGTCCGCACCAGATGCAGCTACTCATGGACAGATCCCACACTGACAACTGTTAACAGAAGTGATGTGTACAGTATTTCCAAATGACCCATATTGGCTTCTTGGCATATTTCAAGATTTTTATATGGTGCCGGTCTTAATTTTGGTAGCACTGCTGATAATGTCAAAGATACTATTCCCTAGTAACA
>LBNU01035033.1:198670-250336 GCA_014162995.1 Artemisia annua
AGGCATGGACTATCTCCATCATATTCATCCAAGAATACAGTTTTGACTTTTTGATGAATTCAAGCTGATTTTTCTTTTATGAAATTACAAACTTGATTTAAACTTAAAGTTTGTGCATTGAGCAGTTCTTTGGTTTTGTACTACTTCAATGTCCTGATTCTTTATCTGAATTGGCTTGAATTATTGTCCAAAACGGATTTCACTTGTAACCGCTTCTACGTAAACAATCCTTTCTTTTACCACTCGGTATACTATCGTGTAAACTACATTATGACTATTGGATCATTTAATTTACAGCAAAGTATATGGAGAATTATCATATTTATTAAGGATATGATGATCTCCAAAATATTACTGTATATTCTAAAGTTACAAATGCTTGTGATTTTAACACATTTCCGCAATGACAAGCATGCTACGATGATCTGTATGCAGAATATGCATTTAGGAAAATGTAGGACACGTTATTGATAGCATCCAAATCACGATGATTCCAAATTTTAGTCTAACACAATTTGCAATAGCAGGGAAGAAAGGTTGTTATAACAAGATGGTCACAGTACTTCCTTAAGCTATGGCGGCTTTTGACCACAGTAGAGATGCTAAAATTGATATAAGTAGTTATGAATGGAATAAAAATACGGACATTAGCCCAATACTTGCAGCTTGAATAACAACGTAGTTATGGTCTTCGGTCCAGAATAGTTACATCACATCGAATGCTATACAGTGGTTATGTTCAGTTATCCAATAATATCAACTACTTCGTAAGTCTTACTGTTTCAATTCGCGTTACTTGCCGTTAAACTACTCTAGGCAGCAAACTATCAACAGGCGTCATAATACAACGGTAAAAATGTCGTTCAACTGCCTTATGTACTTGTAGTGTGTCTAAAACAATAAGGGAAAACATAAGTATTTGAGACCATAATGACAAATGATCGTATGTGATTTTCTGTTCAAAGCCAAAACAGCCATGTAACAAAGTCCGACAGGACACAGAATGGAGGAATATTGCATCTCAAACTTGTACAGCATACATATAAGCACTAAATAAGGACCCTCTTAGGTCAATCAATTGAGGTGTTCTCATCAAATAATTGTGGCTTTCGTCTCATAACGATTAATCGCAAAACGAGAATGGTTGGGGTCTTAGAGCGTGTTTTCGCGTTTCCCCCCCCCCAACCCCCGCTTCACCTATGCGCTGCACGTGAATATACCCTTTTCATTACAGCATTGTGAACAAGAAGAATGAACCTAAAAGAAATGCAACTTTTTGTCAATTTGGGTGGTATATTGATAAATGATCCTAATTTCGGGCCGAGCTCATTTAAAACTTTTACAAGTTCGATGCTTGAGGCCCTTGTTTGTTGTACTCGTTCCCTCAACCAAAACGATCCAACCCTCTTAGGTCAATCAAAGGTTTGTTTTAATGATGATCCGCAATGCTTGTTGGGCTGGTTAACTGAAGCCACAACCAGAGGTCAGCTATAGAAACTGCAGAACATGGTGTGTTTGTTTCCCAACATAAACAAAATTGCAGCACTTAAAAGACCACCAAGGTTTAAAAAACTATTAACAAATCTTCCTAAAACTGGTGATATGAAAAACGCAGGTTAATTTGCTTTTTCAAAACAGCGTCGTAAATGTTTAACATAAGATAACGATAGTAATCCAAGTTCAAGGACTTTGTATGAAGATCAGATAATGTGACACAATAATTTATTTATAAAACATTTGGAACTGCTCTCAAACAGAGTAGCAAATGAGGTATTAGATTGATAAAACTTAAACTCCAAATAAAAATCAAGAGGTATACAAAAAAAAAAGTAATAAATTAGCAATCAATATTGTAATAGTTACATTATACAAAATACTCTAATATATTCTAAAACCTTTACATTGTATGCATGTTTCAGCACAAAAAATATGCTGTTCCTGCATGATGGTATATACTAAATGTAAATAGGATCATGGTGTTACATGATGACCAAAGATTGATTATTATAAAAACCTGTGTGTTACAAAAACATGTGCTTCTTCTGTTGAATTTGGAGTGATCCCTTGATGGAAGGTGGTACTCTCCTTCAAGTTCAGACAGATATATTTGACGCGTACAGAGGAGACAAACTGTGTTTTCGTAACCATACAGCCAGATACCAATTGTACAAAAACAGGATGTCCAAGTTATGGAAACAGATGGCTAAACATGCTAGGATTGAATTTGATCAGCGAATATAATACAGACAATTCAAGGGTATCTTAATAAGTTAGATATTTTTATGATTGACTAAAGCTTAGATCGACATGTATAATGTAAACTCTCTACTATTTTTTTTTTTTGTTTTTCGTTTCAAAAAAAAATGTTAAACTTCTACGAGACTTGACCAGATGCAGCACCACCACCGGTAGTAGTTTAGGGAATTCTGCAGAAATTGTTTCACTGATTCGCCAAGCTCCTTGCGGAAGCGCTTGAGAAAGATGCTCCTGGCAGTGCTTCATGTTCGATACCTCTACATAACTAAGCCAAGGGTGTGCTCTGTGAAACGTTATTTAGGTTTAAAGGTGAAGGCGGAAGAATAGGTTCCCATTACAATATCCAATGAGTCGTAGCAGTTTATATTGTCTTAACCAGATAGTGTAGATCCATTTAATTAATGGTACAAACCCATCCAACAAAAAAGTAAAAAAAAAAAAAAAAAAAAAGATGTATCTGTACGAGATGTTCTACGTTTGGAGGTCGTAAATGTTACCAGAAGTGCAACCCACGTTTCACTTGATCGCCTAGCATCACTCGCGGGGGGCGTTGAGCAAAGATCCTCAATTGCTTCTTTCTCTCAAAATCTATAATAGTAAGTGAAAGTAATGTCAAGCTTACGTTGTGACAAAAATAGGAGGTGATATCAATGAGTGATTTGAGCGTAAGAGCGTTAATCGTAATTGGTTACCAACTTGATGACTACTGTCTGATCAACGAGATGGAGTGGGGTGTTACGTTGTTACCAGTACTTTTATGTGCAGACACGTGATACTCTCGGCAGGTAACAACAAAATATGAACCAATAAAGTAAGGCCAACGCGTAATCTCATCTATTTACGTACGAATAAGTTGAATGGAGATGACTTTATATGAAAACTGATGTTACTCATAAGTACGAATGTTTAGGGAGGCGTTTGGATGGATACAATGTGAGTAACCCCTGATGGGTTAGATCTGTATGCTCAAGACATGTATCAGCCGGCATGTGGCCATGGCTAAACAAACATTGCTCATTGTCGTGATAATCCAAGCAACAATGCAGTAGAAACTATTACCGGCAAATCACAATCCATACTCTCAATAATGGTTTGTCTCGGTAAAATTTTAGATGTTTTTGGGCTTGCTTTGGGACTTGGTTAGCAAAAGCTACAAGAACAAAGTCTAAACGGCGGTGATGGTGTAACATGTTGCTGGAGAGACGAGTCAAGAGGGTCAGAGATTAGGTCCGACTCCGAGTCAGTTGTATAGTAAGGAGAACAATTCACTGTTATCTTAATTAGTTGGGTGTGCTATACTATCGAACTGTAACTTCGGAAGGGGGAGTGAGTGAAGTGGTGCGGTGGTGTGTGGTTGAGGTGTTGAAAGAGATAGTGGGAGTGGGTGGGCGGATGGTTAGGGCAGGTATCCAAGTGGTAGAGTTGAAATATCTTAATCAGGAAGAGGGTGAGATGAGGAGAGATATTGGAAGGGTGAAAAGCCAGTGATGAAAGGTTAAGAGTGTGAGGTGATGATTGTAGGCGGAGTGCGACCACGGGGTAGCGGCGGGGTGGAGTGCATAGATGCTGAGGAACAGTGTTGCTAGTACCTGGATGGAGTAGTTAACCAGAAGCGACAATGATAGTCCAAACGGGTGACTTAAAATCTAATTGAGAGTCAGACTTTAGAAGAGACGAAAGAGAGAGAGGTGGGTGGAGGTTGTGCAGCTGACCGGAGGTTGCAGGTGTTGGATGATCTGTCCATCCATCTGTGTCGACATGGGTCTGCATGGCTTAGAAGCTTAAGCATGACGTGTCTGGTTATCTTCCGCAAGCTGACAGGAGGTAATCAAATACGATTGTAATGAGTAGGTGGATTTGGCCGGGGGGTGGTATCATTTAAAAGTCTCTTCTCCCCGATGGGTTATGCGGTTTGACTTTTAAATCCAGCTACAACGTTCACAAAGAGAAAGTTAAAGACGGTAGATAAGTCATTTAGTGCATTAAGTTGTGCCGTGTTTATATTGATCACATGTGCTTTGGCTAATGCTAATAAGTATGGCCTAATCAATCCAATATCAGTTTGTTTTATCCCAAAATACTAGCATTTCGAACACTTGATTTCTTAACAATCAACTTTACTTGCAAAAGCAAAAAAAGGAAAAAGAATGCGTTGGCAGGAAAACAGCGATGGGTTCTTTTCATAATATGTATCAGTTAAAGTGTTCTATTCGATATTTCTTGAGTTTCTGCATGCATGAAACTTACTTAGCAACAACCAAAATAGCATATATATGGTTTAAAATACTAATAATTTGGTTTTTCAAGAGACTTACTTCATTTGTTTAGTATGGAGAAGCTTCCCGGAAGCAGAAATAGAAACCTTAAGCTCTTCGTTGTCATAAAGCAACTTAGGATCAGAAACTATATGTAGCTTTGTTTTTTCGTATGCTGCAACACACACTTGTACTGACCTGGTAAATGGGCTACGCGAAGCATAGATATTCTGCTACAATGGGTAACGAAACATAAACCCAAAGATTGCAGAGCCATGGCTATGGATGGAATGCCGAGACCCCAACTCCATCCAATGTTATCTTGAATATAAACAATCACTGTCACTGCCACAAGATTAGATACCCCCATGCAAAAATACTACCTGTATAAGAATTTCCATGTGCTAGTCTTTTGTTTATCGCTCGTTTCATCAAATTGGTCCGCACCAGATGCAGCTACACATGGACAGATCCCACACTGACAACTGTTAACAGAAGTGATGTGTACAGTATTTCCAAATGACCCATATTGGCTTCTTGGCATATTTCAAGATTTTTATATGGTGCCGGTCTTAATTTTGGTAGCACTGCTGATAATGTCAAAGATACTATTCCCTAGTAACAGAAAAGTTGGAATGGTACTTTAAATAAACTAGAAGTTATTAGGCTTACTATCTGGTAAATGATGGAAGAAATTGTGATGGTTCAAAACCGGCTAGCAAAAGAATCAGCTATGAATGCACCAAGCAACGCAGTCAAGCTTGCAGTGCCACTAAAGTTGGTGAAAGTATCAGCGGCTTGAGTCATCGGCATGTGAAGTTGTTGTGTTAAGTAGCTAATTATGTTCGTTCGAAATCCAACTATAGCCAACTTCTCACCCACCTCATTTTCTATCACAAACCGTATGTCATTAGAACTCCAATGTTAAGATTGCCGACAGTTTTAACATTTTATCAGAAACATAAATGTAACATACCAAAGATGAACGGCATTGTGATGACACCACCATTGAAATTTTTTATTATGGTTTTTGCCTTTGATCTTCATCTCCTCCATTTTCTTTAGTTTGATTGTTCATTTGGTCTTCCAAAGTTCTTTATATACGCTAAAGGGCATGCCAGACTTACTATTTATCTACTTGCAACTTTTTTTCTAGGTACCATTTGTACAACTTATGGCCACAAATGATAGGAATAGAGCTACAATCGTTGGTAGTATTAAAGGGTAAATGTTGTTGATCAGATATAGCACAATTAGCCCAAGTGATAGACACGTTATAGTTTGAACCAGTAAATCATTCAGTTCATTGTTTAATATCAAACATAGCTAATACAAGTACAATGCACAAGTGATTTATAGGCATTCATCTCTATTACAAATAAGCGACCATAGTCAATGTTGTTTAGTCATTGATAGCATAGCTAACTTAACACCCATGAAATTTCATACACTTTCCAAAGCTTTTCTACCTCCAACAAAGATAGTACAAACAAACCATATTGGTTCTTTAAAAATACCCAATTAGACATTATCACCATCATCTTTTGCCTTATAAGCAATCTCAATAGGCTTTAAAGTATAAAACTTTGCACAAAACAAGTAGTACACCAAATTAAGAACTTGAAGTAGTGTGAGCAACCAATAAAAATACTCCAACTTCCCCTTGTTAAGATCATCATCCGGGAGCCAGTTTGACCCGTCTTGACCCGCACTCAATTTATGCACCATAGTCACCAAAAGGGTACTATCGTAATTTCCAGCAGCAATGGCCATCCAAAATAATGCAGTTGCGGTACTTCTTATGCTTTCTGGAGCTTGATCATAGAAAAACTCCTAGTGCCCGATTGACATAAACGCTTCAGCCATCCCATGAAGTGAATACTGAGGTACTAACCAAAAGACCGAAATGGGAATGGTTTCATAAGGTTTGTTTGTCAAACCATGGGCAAAAGCAGATTTTTTGCGCTTTATTTCAATGAAACCAGCTACTAATGTAGCAAGTACTGTTATGGCAAAGCCAATTGCCATCCTAGTAAGAAAGGAAATTCCCCTTTCTACCCCTGTGAGTTTACGTGTTATGGGCACAAAAACACAGGTCGTAAGAGACTATTGTAATTAGCATTGAGATTAAGGTGAAGAGTGTCATTGAGCCAGCTGGGATTTGGAAGGATTTTGTGAGGCTTCTATTCATTGTTTTTGCTTGTTGGAGTGAAAAAGTGTTTTGTTGTGCATAAGCTGTTATTAGTATGATCCCGGCAGCCCATTTCGGGCCCATTCTTATTACTGACTTTAGTTCTTCGACCCGATGGATCGTGTTTAATCGCCATAAGTCCGGGTTGGATTGACCTTTTGTGAAGTCTTCTTTAGTCACAATGGCAGCCTTGTCCAAAAATCTGAAATGTCCAAAAAGATATACACTTTGACTTAAATGGTCAAACACATATATTGCCACTTTTCGACATAAAAACAGGTTAAACTAATCTTCAAATAATCTTAATATGTGTACACATTTTATATCACGATATATGCTCGAAATGGATGTGTATTTGAGTTATAAATGGATAAAACAACATTGTAATGTACTAGGTGCGACTCTGAAAGTCAAAATGCACCTTTTGCTAAAACTTAATAGTGTAAATCTTAGCACAAAGTAAGTTATCGATAGGCTATCTAAAGAGACAATGTCGTTTATATGTACATTATACCCCTATGTCCCTAACAATATTGTTTGTAAAGGAAAAGTTATCACAAGGGTAGATAGGTGATTTAGTACATAAAGTTGCACATAACCTATCATGTGTTTTTAGTTAACATGTGTTTAATCTCTAATTAAGATTCCATTCTTTTGCTTTTTCTCGAAAGTTTAACGTTTTGAACTGTTAGGTGCAAAGTACAAAAAGAAAAAAAAAATGTTGAGTTTGGCAAAACAAATATCCAGAGGTTGTATGGTAAAGACATTTAAGCTCTTATTGTATTCTCAAAGTACAATAAGTTTTNAAAAGGTCAATGACCCGGTAAATATACAATAAGTTGTTTTGAGTATGATTTAACAGCTTATATGAGCCATATAAGTATATAAGTTACTTTTCATAAGCTTATTGAGCTCACAAGATAACAAGCATAAGTCCTATTAAACAAGCATTTTTTTTTTCTTGAGTTTGTACAAGTATCGAAACACCAAATATAATTGTTTAAAATGCTAAAAACAAGGCTTACCACATTTGAGTAGTATATATGGAGAAGCCTTCCTGTAATAGAAATAGAAGCATCAAGCTCCTCATTCTCGTAAAGTGACTTAGGATCCGAAACCATAGGCAACTTTCTCTTTTCGTAAGCTGCAACACAGCTTATAATGAGCACAAAAAACAACTATATATCAGACAAAGGCAACTTATAATGAGTGCGAAAAACATCTTACAAATTAGCTTTATAGCAACCTAACAACCCTTAGAAGGAAGACATGTGCATAGCTTATGTTGAAAATCAAACTCGGGTCAATCGAGTCAACCCGATTAACCCGAATACGAAATAGGGTTGGGTATCGGGTTCAAAATACTTGCCTATTCGGGTTCGGGTCAAGCCAACTAACCCGAGATAGTTTTTTTATTATTATTATTATTATTATTATTATTATTATTATTATTATTATTATTATTATTATTATTATTATTATTATTATTATTATTTATTTATTTTTTTTAATCTTCCCGTATAAACTTTGCCTAAATGCCCAAGTTAAATGGTCCATGTAGTAGCTTGTAAACTTTGGTATTTTGTTTCTATTAGTTATATAAAGTGTATTTTTTTTAAACTTAACACCAAGTTTCTTTATGATGGAATGGAATTCAGTCTGACTGTCTGAGGATGAGATGGAGAAGTGTACAAGAACAGTATGTTGTACTAATATTGACAAGCACCATACTAAACAAAGAAACTAATACTGTCTCATGAAATTACAACTAACAACACTTTATAAATTGCATGAAAGCCATAACCTGGACTCTTATAAAAAGATTAGCAAAGAAGCAAAGACCTAGTCGATTGCATTTCTTTTATTCCTCATATACTATATGTATATGACCATATGACCACACTGAGTCACATAAAAATTGCATTACCTCCCACCTAGGATCAAATGAGAAGAACTCTTAAAATGAGAAGGGTGAGAAATAACTATAAACACATATTAGTGATGCATCGACTTGAATTAGATGCATCCCTAATCTTTTAGATGCACCATAATATATTTTCTAGCAAAAAATTAGATGCATATACATATATTATATGCATTTTAGCAAGTTAGGAAAATCCTATGTATTTTTTGTCCTCTGCGGGTCAAATTTGTTGCAAGTATTACTTTGCACCGTTTTTACTTCAAAATTACTTTTGAAATTAATTGGGATGCATCTAAATGAATAGAGATACATCTAATTCAAGTCGACGCATCTCAAATATGTGGTTATAGTTATTTCTCATCCTTCTCATTATAAGTTTTCTTCTCACTGGATCCTTAGTTGCATAAGATTTTAACTACTAAGTTTAATAAATTAAATTTTGTGATTTTAAAAATGGCATAGAACCGAACCCGACTAACCCGAGTTCAAATAGGGTTAGGTTCGGGTATATTATTTTTCGCCTCGACCCGACCCAAATTGACCCGAACCCGACCAAACCGACCCGAACCCCTAGCTACAAGAGAGAAAAAATCGATATAATTGGTACTATTGACCAAAAATTCAGGTCAAATGACTAATTATAATATAACTTGAATTTTTTGTTTTTCGTTATATATTCACCTCAAGGAAATACAAATGCCGTGTTGGTCTTCTTTTTATATTAAGTTCATGTTTAGCGGTATTTTAATAAATGAAGCAAATCGTGGGATGAGATTAGCATGTAACCTGATAACTGATAGACCCGATCCGACAACCCGCAACCCGATAGATCTGGTAGCTTATCGGGTCGGTAGCTTATCCGACAACCCGCAAACCCGACACGATAAGCCCCTAACCCGACCCGATAACCCGATTGACACCCCTAATATAAACTAACAAAGAAAATCTACTTCTCAAATAGGTTTTTAGCTGACTATTGTATTTATAATACTCTCAAAAGTATGTAAAATAATATGTTATTTTTAATCTTCTCATTTAAAACCTTGCGTTTTGCATTGCAACCACATTTTTGACACTACCAACATCAATGTCAACATCATAGTTTACGAAATACAATGGTTAGTTAAAAAAGCTCAACAAATTAAAAGAAGAACGGGAATTTAAAAACCATAGAGACACCATCTTCCTCCACATGCACGGCTACACCATTGACATGCACTTCTTAACATGATCGACATTCAACCCTTATTGTGACCGACTACCCTAATAGTCATTGTCCACTGCTGCTCCATAGTCAACTTCCCTTCAATGTATTTCGACCTCCAATTTATCAGGTCTTATCGCTATATATGTCCTTGTAAAGCCCTAATACTATTTGGTTTCTGTTTGCCTTTTCGGAGATGATGGGAAGTATAGTATCAATGATGTTTCATTAAACAAATAAGAACATCATAAAAAAAAAAAAAAAAGAAAAAAAAAGAAAAGGAAGAAGCCATCTCTTTTGCAGAACTAACCTCTGTAGCATGAAGTAATGTAGCTTTAAAGGTTAAATATATCAAAGCATTATTAGTAACAACTTCTTATAGGTTTTGTTGATAAAACTTCAATATGATGTTGTTTTTACCAGGTTGTTAATTTTTATGACTATGGCATTCAAGTGTGATCTTTTTTACTGCTAATTAACATTTGAACAAAAATTGTATCAAACTGTTTATAAACCAAAACATCTATGCTTATTAAATTGTTTGAACATATCATATAATTATGGTGTATAAAATTAGTGGAAACAAGCGAGATTCGTAAACTATGATGTTGGCAATGTAAGATATGTGGTTGCAATTCGTAAACTAAGATTCGTAAACACATGGTTTTAAATGAGATATTCAAAATAACATATTATTTAAATACTTTTGAGAGTACTCATTTTGTTAATTTTGTATAAATACAAGGGTGAGCTAAAAAACTCACTTCTCAAACACCAATTCTTTAGATATAGCAACTCGATTAGGATTTTAGTGTTTCCCTGTATAGATTTTGTTTTACATGCAACACTATGATAATGTTAATATAATACAATTTAGGAAACAATTATCATTTTCATCTATATAAACACTTTCTAATTAATGATTGAAGCATACTTTTTTATAGCAAAACAATATATGGTATGTTGATTTATTTGTAAATTGTAACTTAGTGGGGAAAAGTGAAATTTGTCCCACATTGTTGGGCGAGCAATCTTTTGAATGCTTTAAAAGTAAGACACTAGAGGACTTGTTAAATAATATTAGCTTTCAAAAGTGCGTATGTGGGGTGTTGTGTGGAACACAAGAACCTCGTCTACATGAACACTAGCAAACGCATTGTTGGAAAACAAAATTATATTTTTATAAGACCTGCAGGTTGATCCCTCAAAAGATTGCTCTCCCACTAACCGGATACTTTCCTGTGACAAATTTTAGGTAGCAAACAATCACAATGTTCAGCTGAAAAGGGAAGGAGACAACATACCAAAAGGTTCTTTTTCAGCCTCGCAAAATTAAACCGGTCAGGGGTAGGTTTCTTGCAAAACGCGTGGTTGTTTTTCGAATACACAAAAACAAAGAGCCATAAACTATAAGAACTAGACGTGGCAAAATGGGTGGTCTAGTTGGGTTTAGTGACGGGTCAAAATGGGTTCATGTTAAAAGCGTGTATTTGTTGTGGTTTTAGTTTGGCAGACCCTGAAGCGTACCATAGGTTAAAACTTTATTAGTAGTTGCACTTAGTTTTACAATCAAATACTGTATTCCTTCTAGATAAAGCATTTTGTGAGGTTTTATGCTATTGAATAGACTTTGAATGGCTTTTGACCCGTTTGTCACTTCCCTTGTTAAATGTTTTAGCGTAAAAACCAATAAGCCCGTTTAAATTTTTAATTATTTTACATCTACCCATTTGCATTCTTAAAAATGCAGAGTGTAAAATTGTTCAATGTCTTAGAAAGGTTGCGTTTTATTCCTTTTGCATTCTTAAAAATGATCATTTGTGCATAAAGAATCCTAAATTCAGGTATTCATTTCATCAATATGGATACGTATTCCCCATTTTCATCAATCAGGATACCTTTTGTAACATTCATGATTCACGTGAGGCCTCCCCTGGCCGGTAATCATAACACAGAAAAGGAACAACATAACAAAAAGCATGTATAGAGACCGAATTTGAGCTTAAAGAAAGAAAAAAAAAATGGCATTAGGCGGATGTTAGTCGTATACTATATCTAGCCCATGTATTTGTACGGGCTACGGCCCATGTTCTAGAATATTCATTGTAATGGTATTTATATACCACGATTATTATTAATGAGAGACACACAATTCACGTTTCATATATCTTCCCACATGGTATCACAGCCAAAATTCGGTCCACATAAACCCTAAATTTTTCTGCTTCGTTAGTGACAGTTTAGCGACAGATCAGTAACAGAAACAGTGTCGCTAATCAGTTTAGTGACAACTTAGCGACAGTTTTGTGACAGCCAGTGACAGTTTTTGCAACAGTTTTGTGACACTTTTCAAGTGTCGTCTGGATACTTAAAAAAAAAAAAAAAAAAAAAAAAAAAAAAAAAAAAAAAAAAAAAAAAAAAAAATCGTTCTTTGTTTGATTTGTCAGGTCGTTGGTTCCATCCAAACCAATCGACATCATTGTTAGATTCGTCAGGTCGATCGTTGGTTATCTTAAAAACCAGTCGACATAATTGTTTGTCTTGTCAGAAACATTCGTTCCACTGTTGCAAGTTTGAAACCCTAATTTATCCCTTGTTAGTTATTCTCTGTTGACACAATGACCGGATCTCCTGCCCCTCCTGCTATCTTATTGTCAGACAAACTCATGACAATTAACAACCTTACAACTCGTGTCCCTGTTGTGCTGGACGTTGATGAGATGAACTATGCATCCTGGACTTATTTCTTCCAACACCTTCTTCGTGGCTATAACTTATTGGAACATATTCTTGGTGATTCGACAGCTGGGGAGTCCACGTCAAGCGCCAAGCCTTCTCCCACAGAAGAATGGCTTGCTCTTGACACCATCATTCTTTCGTGGATCTTCTCTACGTCCTCTAAAAATCTTCAACAAAGATTGGTGGTCGAAAACCCTAAAACGGCGAAGGAAGCATGGGATATACTTGTGTTGATTTTCAATGATAACAAACGGTCGCGTTCGATAGCATTGAAGGCAGAGTTAAGAGCCATGAGACTCGGTGACCTCTCCATTGATGCATACTTTCGTAAGATTGAAAACATTGCTGTTGTTCTTTCTAGTCTTGGATCTCCAATAAGTGATGACGATGTGGTTAATATTGCACTTGATGGGTTACCCGAGAAATATCATCATGTATCTGACATCATTATTCATCGCGACCCTTTTCCTGATCTCAAAACCGTTCGCTCCATGCTCACGACCGCGGAGATGCGTTTCAAGTCTCGTTCAACAACAACTTCTCTTGATTCTACTTCGTCCTCTCCTATGGTGTTATTGGCAAATCCTAGTGATAATTCTCGAAGGTCTAATACTATGCCGGATAAGATTTACAAGCCGTGCAACAACTTTGCTAGCGGATGGTGTCGCTTTGGGGTGAAGTGCAAGTTTCTTCATGATGGGGTCCATGGTAATCCTAATCCACGACCTTCTACTGCCTCTAATACTACTTGCACCACATTATCACAACCTGATCTTTTGACCCTACAAACTCTCTTGGCCAAACTTGGATGTAATGGGAATACTAATGTTGTTAATCCTAAAGGTGCATTCGGATCTGTTGCACCTTCGCAGCAGCAACCTGTTGCACATGTGATGTATACGTGCCACACTCCACCAGGCTTCCCCAATTCCTCAGCCCACTCTCAGCCCGTCCACTATCCTGGCTTGGTTTTGAACCCGGGTCAGTCCACTATAGCGACGGGTCAGTTTAGCCAAGGGGGGTTCACACCAGATTCAATGGCAGGTTCATTTGGAGTCCCTGGTCAGCAGCTAGGGTCAGGTACTTTGCAAGGTTCAGCGGCTGGATTGACAGGTTCAGTTTTGGGGTGTAATGTTGCGGCTGGTCAACATCAAGCTCATTCTCAGTCTATTTCTGGATCTGGTAATGGTTCAGGACAACTCTCGGGTCAGGAAACTGTTTTGCCTCATACCTTTGCTGCTGGTACACTTCAGGATCCTGCTCCAGGAAACTGGAACATGGATACAGGTGCGTCATCTCATCTTAATGATTCTGTTGCTTGTCTTCGTGATGTTTTTAATTCGTGCATTTACCCGTCTGTTGCAGTTGGTGACGGGCATTCTATTCCTGTCATCAACTCTGGCCATAGCATTTTGCCTACTCCTAACCGACCTCTTCATTTAAATAATGTCTTAATCACACCTAATATCGTTAAAAATTTGATCTCTGTTCGTCAATTTGTTCGTGATAATTATTGTACAGTTGAGTTTGACCCTTTTGGTTTTTCTGTTAAGGAGTTTCAAACTCGTCGGGTGCTGCTCCGTTGTGATAGTGATGGAGACCTTTACCCAGTCACTCAGCCTTCCACCATTCCGCATGCTTTTCTAGCGAGTCAGTATACGTGGCATCAACGACTTGGACATCCAGGAAGTGAAGTGTTACGTCGTGTTCTTTCCAGTAGTTCTATTTCATGTAATAAAGAGAAGTCTCCCGTTCTTTGTCATGCTTGTCAGCTTGGCAAACACGTGAAACTTCCATTTGTCAGTTCTAATAGATTGGTTCAGTCGTCATTTGATATTGTACACTCGGACTTGTGGACTTCCCCAATTCCGAGTCTTTCTGGGTTCAAATACTATGTTTTATTTTTAGATCATTATTCTCAGTTTGTTTGGGTGTATCCTTTAGTTAATAAATCTGATGTTTTGTCTAAATTTACATTGTTTCGTACATTTGTTCGCAATCAGTTCAAGTGTGACATCAAGTCTTTTCAGTGTGACCATGGTGGGGAATTTGACAACCATGTTTTTCATAAGCTTTTTTCTGATAATGGGATTCAGTTTCGTTTTTCTTGCCCTCGTACCTCTCAACAAAACGGGAAATCTGAAAGGATGATTCGAACCATCAACAACCTTATTCGTACCTTATTATTTCAAGCCCATCTCCCACCTAATTACTGGACTGAGGCTCTAAATATGGCTGTCTATTTATTAAATATTTTACCATCTCGTGCCATAGACAATGAAGTCCCCTTTACTCGCCTTTTTGGATTAACCCCTGACTATACCCTCCTACGTACCTTTGGGTGTCTTTGCTATCCTCATATTGATACCAATCACAAACTGGGGCCTCGGGCAACACCTTGCATTTTCTTGGGGCATGCCACCAACCATCGTGGTTATCGTTGTTTAGATCTCAACACAAATAAAATTATTCTTTCTCGTCATGTTACATTTGATGAGACTGTTTTCCCCTTTGCAACCAAAACATCCCCTACCACCACTCCCACAACCGGTTCCTCTTATGAATTTTTGGATGACTCTTCCAATGTCATTTCCAACATTCTAAGATTATCACCCACCACTCCCCCAAATATTACTCCATCTGATGCACCTGTTGAGCCTCTGAGTCCAACACCAACTTCACCTATTCCATCTCCTGCACTGGTTTCCCCACCAACACCACCGACGCCTATTCCAAATTCACCTAGTCCATCTCCTGCACCAACTTCACCACCTACTCCACCCTCACCACCGCCGACACCTATTACTGATTCACCACCAGTTCCAACTCCAACTGTTTCTATTCACCCCATGGTCACACGTTCTCGTGTCGGGACTACTCGTCCTAATCCCCGTTATGCTGGTCATGTGTCTACCATTTCTCCTTTACCTAGGTCTTATAATGATGCGTTTCGTAATCCCCATTGGAAAAATGCTATGTATGATGAACATAATGCACTTATTAAAAACAAAACTTGGATTCTTGTACCAAAACCCCCGGATGCAAATGTTATTCGCAGTATGTGGTTGTTTCGTCACAAGTTCTTATCAGACGGCACTCTTAGTCGTTACAAGGCTCGTCTTATTGCAAATGGTAGTAATCAGGTAGATGGTGTTGATGTTGATGAGACCTTTAGTCCGGTTGTTAAGCCAAGCACTATTCGGACAGTTCTTAGTTTGGCTATTTCTCGACATTGGCCGGTACATCAGCTAGATGTCAAGAATGCGTTTTTACATGGGGATTTGGCTGAGACGGTTTATATGTATCAGCCGCCTGGGTTTCGTGATCCTGTTCATCCTGACTATGTTTGTTTATTGCAGCGGTCGCTGTATGGTCTTAAGCAGGCTCCTCGGGCATGGTTTCAGCGCTTTGCTACTTACATCACAACTGTTGGATTTTCTTCTAGTCGTTGTGACTCCTCCTTATTTATTTATAAACAGGGTGATGATACTGCATTTTTGTTACTCTATGTGGATGATATTGTGCTCACTGCTTCGTCTGATGGTTTATTACAGCGGATCATTGCTTCTTTACATAAAGAGTTTGCTATGACAGATTTGGGTGCTCTTAATTATTTTTTGGGTGTTTCAGTTACTCGGGACTCTTCTGTGATGTTTTTGTCACAGCGTCAGTATGCTATGGAGATATTGGAACGTGCACATATGGCCAATTGTAACTCTTCTCGGACTCCTGTTGACACTGAGTCTAAATTGGGTGATGATGGTGCTCCGGTTTCTGATCCTAAGTTATATCGCAGTCTTGTAGGTTCTCTTCAGTATCTTACCTTCACTCGCCCTGATATTACATATGCTGTGCAGCAGGTTTGTTTACATATGCATGATCCTCGAGAGCCTCATTTCAAAGCTCTCAAGCGCATTTTGCGATATGTTCGGGGTACATTAGACTATGGTTTACAGTTGTTTTCCTCCTCCACTTCTTCATTGGTTGCTTATTCTGATGCTGATTGGGCTGGCTGCCCTACTACTCGGAGATCGACTTCTGGCTATTGTGTTTTTCTTGGTAATAATCTTCTATCTTGGTCGTCGAAGCGTCAGCCGACGCTTTCTCGTTCTAGTGCCGAGGCAGAATATCGTGGTGTTGCCAATGCTGTTGCAGAGACCTGTTGGTTGCGAAACTTGCTACGTGAGTTGCATATGCCTTTGTCTTCCGCTACGCTTGTCTACTGTGATAATGTTAGTGCGGTCTACTTATCTACTAATCCGGTTCAGCATCAACGTACGAAGCATATCGAGATTGATATTCATTTTGTAAGGGATTTGGTTGCTGCTGGTCAAGTCAGAGTGCTTCATGTACCGTCGCGTTATCAATATGCAGATATTTTTACCAAAGGCTTATCATCAGATTTGTTTGAAGAATTTCGTACCAGTTTGAGTGTTCGGTGTACTCCCGCTCAAACTGCGGGGGAGTGTTAGTCGTATACTATATCTAGCCCATGTATTTGTACGGGCTACGGCCCATGTTCTAGAATATTCATTGTAATGGTATTTATATACCACGATTATTATTAATGAGAGACACACAATTCACACACACTGTCTGTTCCGAAACAAAGGGTCTGATCATAATTCAAAAGTCATATTCATAAGGAGCAAATTGATGTATAACTGATGAGAGGCTATGGTTCAATTTTTGGGAGCCTTTGTAAAGGTTCAATTGATATACTTTCGACAATTTTTCTTTTTTTTTTCCCTTTTTCTTTCGTTGTTGAAACTTGCATGAGAAATTGTATATGATTAAACATTAATTTGAATATTCTAATAAAATCACATGTGTTTTTTCTCACACGTGATTTCAATTGCATGTGAAATTTTACCAATTGTGATTTTTTCACATGTGATTATAGAAGTTTCATGAATGAATTAGTATAATCTATAATTCGAATACAAATGTGTGTGATATGATTGGAAAGCCAATAAATGTATGTTTTTCATTGCAAAAATCGGGAAAAGTTTTTGATTTATAGACAACTACTTATGTCAATCATAGTATGGATGTTTAGTGTTCGAAATTCAATATTAATGTTAAATCACATGTGATATGTAATTCGGATTTTGGTACAGCCAAGACAATGTGAAAAAAGCGACATTTTTTTTGGTCGAATGTATATCAAAATGCCCGTCTAGAAAAAAATAATTAAATGATGGTCGTGACTTTATAATTTGTTTTATCTACCGATTAACGGTTCATAAGATATTTCAAATTATAAAAGATAAGTGTGATTGAATTTTAATCTAAATATTAATTAATACCCCCTCTTTTTTCTCAACAAGAAATGAATGGCTGAGATTTTCCATTAATAAATGATAAAAATTTAGTATGTAAAATAATTCTCATCAAAAACTTATTAAGGTTAGTGCTTAATTTATTATTTGTGGGTTCCTGATATTTGATGTTCTCGTATATAATCATATTGCTAATGTATAATGTAAAGATAATAATAATTATGAAAAAGTATATTTGGTGGAGCATTGCGCCTAAAAAGGCGCCCCAATCGGATCCCAAAAGAGGATCGGGCAATTTGAGAGAGAAGAAGCGCTCCAATAAGATCACCGGTGGGGATCGGAGCTGTTTTATAGTGTAGTTTTCTAATCAGGGGAATAAGGATGGTGCCCCGCACCAAACCACTCCATTGCCATTGAGAGGGAGGAATGAAAGTTGAACGTGTGACCCTCCAATTGATTCAACCCGTTTACCCAGGGCCGTCCCATTGATTTGGGGGGGACTGGTCAATCACAAATGAGGCCCCCATAATCCAAGTCTTTTATTTTTTTGTATGTGGCCCAAAGTTTGTCTTCTATTTTTTGTATGTGGCCCGGTTCAACTTTGATAATATTTAACAAAGTCACTAAAAATTCTGAACGTTGTTTATATATAAAACGTTTATTAAACTAAATTGGGGTCCCCTTACAAAGGGGGCCCGATGCGGTTGCACCATTTGCACATGCTAATCGCCGCCACTGCGTTTACCATTAAGCTTCATATTCACTTTCCTTTAATATTAAACTCGTATATGCACAATTACGGGTGACATTAAGCTACTAATTTTATGGAACTCTTTCATATATAAGATCTACTAATGATTCTAAGAATTATACATTAAATCTAGTCAGATGTGATATTATGAATTGACGTTCTCTCCCAAAAAGTTCTATAAACTTAAATCATTTAAGTAGCTATTAGATACATATATAGTTTCTAACATTAGAAAGGACTTGGTAAGAACTACAAGAATTTAGCATTTCTATTAAAACTAAACAAAAGTCCTTGAAAAAATTAATTTTATTTTCCAACAAGACATATCAACTAATCGACATGGAAAAGACTCCAAAGTTGAGAACCAATTTCCAGATGAAGATATAACTGTTATGTATTTTTAAAAGCTAAAATCATTTACTAAGAGCTCTACAGTCTTACTTATAAAGCCTTCAAGAGTTTGCTTTAGCACCAATGTGGGACAAGTTTTACTTTATTTCGTTATTGAGTTTGTGTTTCAAATGCTTGACTCTGAGAGATGATATTTCATTCATATCAACACCGTTTTGAACACATTTTAGCTCGTTACAAAGCTCTCTTCTAGAACAATGCAAAATCACATAATATTACTTATATATACAACAAATACATATAGTTAAATTTGTGTCCAAAGTTGACCAAAAAGTCACTTTTCCCCACTAATGTTTAAACAAAATAAACATACCATATATTATTAGCCGTAGCTATTTTATATTGCTAAGCTAGGCGAATGTCATTTACTACGTAAAATGCAACATTACTAATCTTGATTACAACTATAAATTGCTGCCATCGACAAACAATCATCGCTAGTAAGTTCACGAAAAAACTCATCAAGAGGCGGACGGAATACTAACAACGATAAATTCTATTAGAGTACTGACAATTGCCAGTATGTACCTACCAGTCTATCACGAGCCTTTAGCAACCCTACAACTCTCTCCCCCAATTGGAATGGCGAAAACCAAATGATCAACTGCCATTTCCTTTTTTAAAACTCACAAGTTGTTTCCCTACAATCTCGTACATATTTGGCCAGCTAGTCCCCGAGGCCAAATTAGAAAACACATCATGGACATAAATAATAACTTCTGATATTTAAATTAAAGTAGTCGATAGTCTCTATAGAATTCAAGCATATTGACATTGAAAATACCAGTTTGTATCTCTTACCCACTAACTGAACCTTAAAATTTCTACAATAAAAACGACCTACTGAACCCACGAAGCTATCACAACCCCAAGTAATTATGGGGCAGGCCTAAAGAACTCAACATTGGGTGCTAGGTGAAGCTTTTCATTTTTTAGGCCCTGGGATTGATTTGATCTTTTACTAGAGTCTAAGAACTATTTTATCCTATATTTCTAAGCAACCGTTTACACCAGCAGATATAAGGGATATTTGGGGTGGATAACTCCTATTAGTGTCTAAATCACATAAGAACATTCCAATCCAAAGAATTTGTACAACCTTCAATACGTACACAAGATAAGGACCTTTACCAAAAAGCAAACATTCTGTAGGATGTTAGTTGGGTTTGTGTTTTTGTACATAAAAGAAGAAGCCAAAATATGAATCACAATAATTTGGGATCATTTAGATTCTAAATAACATTAGCATTAGGACTAGACAAGATACTTTCCTGTGACAAATTTTAGGTAGCAAACAATCACAATGTTCAGCTGAAAAGGGAAGGAGACAACATACCAAAAGGTTCTTTTTTGCTGGTTAAAGTCCACCAACCGGATGGTCAGGGGTAAGAATATTGCAAAAGATGTGGTTGTGTTTCGAATACATAAAAAGTTAAAAACAGAGAGACTATGTATGAAAGCACCATAAACTATAAGAACTGGACGTGGCAAAATGAGTGGTCTAGTTGGGTTAGCTAACGGGTCAAAATGGGTTCATGCAAAAAGCTTGTATTTGGTGTGGTTTTAGTTTGGCAGACCCAAAAGGATACCGCCCGTTAAAACCTTATAATTAGCTATACTTTTTTTTACTATCAAATACTGTATACCTTCTAGATAAATCATTTTTGGTTTTTATGAAATTGAATACATATCGAATGGCTTTTGACCCATTCAACACTTCCTTTGTTAAATCTTTTAGCGTAAAACACCAATAAGCCCGTTAAGACTTTTAGGATTAGTTTACATCTATCCATTTGTAGGTAAACAAGTTAAAATTGCAGAGTGCAAATTGTTCACTGTTTTAGAAAGGTTGCCTTTTATTCCTTTTGCATTCTTAAAAATGATCATTTTCTGCAAAAAGAATCCTAATTTCAGATACTCTGTACACCTTTTATGATACTCCAAAGAAAACAGCAATATGCATATGTATTTCCGGTTATCATTATACCATTTGTAACACTGATGATCGACCTCAGGCATCCAGAAGCTGATATCATAATACAGATACAACCTAAAACCGTACTAAAATAAATGGTCTTCTCATGCTTCTAAAGTCATATTTATACAAACACGATGCAGATTACAAGAGTAAAACAACAAAAGGCAAGTACAAAGACACAATTTGACCATAAAGAAATATACCAAATGACATAACGCAGACACAAACTATGACCACTCTGAAATAAAAAGGGCCCGATCATGATATATTGGTGATATCAGTTATCTATACTAATATAGTAAATGACATAATGCTAACAAAAGATTAAAACAACCACATTGATAACAATCAGTACTTTTTCCAAATTAAACAACATTCAATTAAGAGAAAAACCGAAGTTAAGAGAACAGATATTCAATAAAGCTTGCACCTTTATTCATTATTAGTTTGATCAACAACAACGAAACATTCAAAAACATAAACTTACATATCAACACATATAAAGTTCTAATCATTTCAATTATTAATTAATGATCATACTTATCGCCACATTGTTAATCGCCTTTTCACCATCAATCTTCACATCTTTATATCAGATTCTTAATCCGATAACTCAACATTTACCTTAGACATCGTCAGGAACTCGATACAGATCAGCGGTTATTTCCGATAACCATAATCCCGGAAACAAAGTCTGTAATCACCAAAAAAAAAAAAAAAAAAGTCATTTTTTTTTTTATAAAAAAATATATATAATTGAACTTATCAAAAGACCTTACATCCAATTGTTTCTGAATATATCTCGGTCGCTTCTTCGGCTTACGAGGCAGTCTCCGGCCCGACATAACCGCGAAATCTTCTTCGATTTCTCTGCGAGATATCGATATCGAAAATTTCGCTCTCTCCATTTCTTTTTCCCTTTCCCTCTTTTCGCCACTCGTAGTTCCGCTGACGTCACCACCACCGTAACCACCTCCACCACCACTACCACCGCCGCCGCCGATGACGTCATTTCTCGCCGGTTTCGTGATTTCGTTATTTAGAACAGCTCCTCTCCTGGTTCTCAGATTCCACGGCCGGTCACTCGCCGGAGATGATGATGACGTCATCATCACCGTCGCCGGAATATGACTCACCGGCGCCGGAGACGGATAACCGCCGCCGCCGCGTAGAATCGCGTCTTTCATCTTACCTACCTCCGTTTGAAAATCAATCATAAGCTTCTCTCTGAATCTGACCGTCGTATCGCCGCCGTGGTCACCGTCGTCGGAAACAACCGATTTCATTTTCCGATCAACGTTCATGCACCTTAAAACCTTCTGATTGCCCCACTTTAAACACGGTAGATCGAAATTATGTAACGGTTTCATGCCGTCGTTATCCGTCGTGTCGCCGCCGCCGGAAAATACCATCGCCGGTGAGGGTTGTTTTGTGTGTTTGTGTGTGTGTGTGTGTTATGTGAATTCGCCGCGAAAAAAGATGATATTTATATTAGGAGATGACGTGGCAGTAATGCTAACGTGCGCATTAGGAGTTTATATGTGCGTGTTTTGTGTGTGAGGTGAATGAATTTTAAATAAGACTTGTTATTAACCGTTGGATTGGTTTTATTTGTTTGGATGTTTGTTAATTGTAAAGTGATCCTTGTAGTTTAGATGATGTGTAGTTGGATAAGATAAATGGTGTAAATGTAAACTTATGATTAGGGAGGCCTTTTTCGACTGTGTGTGGCTAGTCGGTTAAAAGGTCAAAAATTATAATTACTCATAAACAATGATACAAATTATATCATGTACGAAATCACAATTCATTGGTGCTCTAAGAATACCAAATGGCGTAAAAACGTAGAATCAAAGGACACGTATGCAAGATTTGAACCCATAACATGCGTTTTATGTTGCATGTTCACATCATTAGACTAACATTGTGGTATTAAATAACAATATGGAAAATAAGTGAATTTTTATAAGTGTAAGTTTCTTTGACCTATAAGAAAATTTGAGCTTCAAAAATAAGGTTTATATAAGTATGGGTCTTAAGTTTAAAAATAAAAATAAAAAAATGGTGTTGTTTAAGTGGTGTTGTTGTGGTTATTTCCGATGAGTTTGTCGCTTCTATCACCCAAAATGTTAATCTTTTTCTCGAATGTAAATGCCCCAGGAATCCAGGAGGTTGGGTGAGTTAGTCGATTCAATCACCCAAATGGTGAATCTTTTTCTCGAAGTTAAATGCCCCAGGATGAGTGAGATCGATGCCCCAAACTTATGAAGAAACTGACAGATATATATTTCACACGTGTCACTCAAACGGCTGGATCATCTTTTTCTCTATCTACTCGACAATGGCTTTATGGAAATCTCAAAATGGAGTACCATACTGGCTTAAGGTGGTTTCGTTCTCTGCGTTAGGACATACTATGAATGTTAGGACCTACCGGTGTATGTTATGCTATTGGGCAGTTGGATGTTCCCTTACTTTATTTTATTTATTTATTTTTGGTGCAAGGTGAATTTATATTAATCACTCCAAAAATATTTACAATGTTTGTCATAAACATTCTGATTTGGACAAATCCCAAACAGAGAGAGAGAATATATACCACTATCCAATATCAGACAAAGAAGAAACTAAATATGATATGACTAAATCAAACAATCTTTTTGCAGAACTGTCTCAGCTCTCCAAATTCATCACTTGATACAGCAAGCATATCTTCAATACCCATTTACAATTCACCATATAATGCACCATTACCATCTAGCTACATTTCCAAATCTCTTTTCCACAAAAACCATTCAACCTGCCACTACAATGGTTAAAGTAGAACAAGAGTTTGGCTTCATTAGGCACCCATTGCCTCTCCACCAGCAGGGGCTATACCAGTTGTGATACATTTTCATCTACTACAATGGCATCACACAACTGGGAACACACATCCTGCAGTGAGTACCATCCATTCCTCCTTGGTAGTGTATAGCTTGGAGCAAGTAGGTTCATCTTTCACTCCTCACTATTCCAAGCTTCATACACTACTCACCATGTTCACTTACCCTTCACAACTGGAAACCTACTTTATGGTCTATAATCACATTCTCTAACCAACTTAGAACAGACCTTTAATATCTAACAAAGACCAGTTAAAGGTAACTGAGCTAAGCAGATTTAGGAAATGGGAATTCTAGAACAAGATACAAGGCCATCAGTTGTAGTGAACATTAAATTCCTCACTTTTCATTGTGAAAACAGAGAAAAAATTGGTTAAACCAATAATGTTCAGGGCAGACATGAAACTAGCCCATTATGAGATATTCAAATCATCTATTAATCTCATATACCAAACACCCTCAATCAAGGGTCAAGAACAACAACTATATTTGTAGAGAATTTCATTGCTGCAAACAACTAGCAGGAAACTTCTTTATGTGATTTACTACCTTCTCACATATAACCACCCAATCCAAAAACAGTTGCAACATCTTCACATTATTGGACTAGGAGTTACATGGAAAACCATTCAAACACAAGATACAAGCCATCTGCCATTCAACTTACCATTCAAACCACCAATCTAGTTTTTCTTCTTAAACTCAATAGACCACCTTCTCTCCACATTTTTCACTGCAGAACTATTTTTAACCCTTAAACTCAACATCTTCAATTTTACAATATCAAGAATTTTGTGGCCACCTCCTCTGTATTTTTGTTTTCATCTCTAAAAATTCTATTGTTCCTCTCACTCCATATACAATACACACTAGCAGCCAGAGATAGTCTTTTAACCACACTCTCAATATTGTTCCCATTATAACCATCTGCTAAATCCTCTATAATTTCATTCCATTCACTCAAGCCTTCTTTAATATTTGCCATACTTTTTATCTTATCCCAAACACACCCTGAGAATTCACATTTAAAGAATAAGTGCTCCAAATCTACATTCTCCTTCTTACATAAGTAGCATCTGTTAGTGTTCCCTTACTTTATGTATAGATGCCGTGCTCAGCATGTTCTAGGGTCTTTACGGGGGATATTTATGGGGCTTATGTTGTATCGTGTGCTGGTCTTATTGGTATTAAACATCAGCATAACGCGGTGTGTGATACCCTGATTGACATCTATTCTCGGTCGGGATTCTAGCTCGTAAAGACGTTGATATTGGGCTTAGTAGAGAAAAGTACAAATCCTTACGTCCAGCTGATATGTTGCTCTACTCATGGGATGAAGGGCTTGATGTATGTGTCGATCTGATAGGGTCATCGCCCTTGACGCAAACTAGTATGGTTGATTTTGTGACTGGTTGTATGGTGATTGAGGCTGCACAATGTAAACGCGTCAAGTATGAGGCTAAGTGCGCGGATATTTGATATGGGTTTCTCCCCTTCTCGTTCTCTTATTTTGCGGAATTTAGACACCATAGTTAGTAAAAGCTATACAAGTTTTCTAAAATGAAAAAAATCTAGGGGAAAAAAAACAAACAAACAAAAAAACTATGGGCCGAGGAGCCTATAACTTAGAGCGATGGGCGAGGTGCTTGGTTTTGAGTTATAGGTTGAAAAGCTAACACGGCAGCTATAACTCAGTATACTAGTTTATACTATATATATAGAGAGAAAACACATTTGTTTAAAACTTAAAAAATAAGAATGTTATTAGACTAAATTACTTTTATGTATGAGGGCAATGTAATTTATTATATATTTAAATGCTTAATTACAATCTTATAAACACAAATTGACGTTATTATACACTGTCGCTATTTGCGCGGGTAATTGTCTATATCGTTAATGTGTGGGTGGAAAAGAGTAAGAAACTAGTAAATGTTTTGAGCGACTGAGATTTACCTGCGAGTTGCAAAGGGATAAAAAAAATTAATCAACAATAATAAGTATTCGGTTTCTTTAGTTTCAATTAAACATCCTGACATAATTTTTTAATTAAAATATTGTAATCATAGATGTTCATTGGAAAGCGAGGAAACTAAAATAGGCTATTTACGTGATATTTTGTAACACAAACAATCACTAAATTTAACTTAAGGACCGTTACTGAAATTGGTTAGTAACTAACTAAACTGACTATTGGTGTAAACTTTTGTTACACAGACATTCACATATTTAACGTAAGGATTGTTTCTGCAATCGCATTTAACTGTAAGGAGAAATTTTGCAATAAGTAAAATAAACCTGAGGACCGTTACTAAAATCGTAGGTAATTTTAAGGATTGTTTGTGTATTCAATTCTTTGTTACACAAATGATGGCAGATTTAACGGACTATGTTTGCAATTGAATTTAACGGAAGGGACCAAATTTTATCATTTATGAGAAAGTAAGTTTAGAATTTGATGAAAATAAAACCGTAAATTCTGCCTAAATATAATAACACCCTTACTCGACCACCAAAACGATCAGAGCCCTAATTACCCCGAATCAAAAGAAACCAGAAAATAATTAATTTTTATCGATGGGACAAAAAAAAGTATGGGTGCCAGAAATCCCGCCACTATCAGCAGAAGCACAACGGAGAGCTGAAAAGGTACTGGCGTGGAACTTAGCCAACCCGGACCTCGTCCAAGCATATTTCGACAAATATGAGCCTCCAGAAGTCATTCAAGAGAGTATGATTCTCATTCTTTCGATCGTTCTATATAATATATAACATACATAGATAGATATTTTGTTTATTTCCTAAACTTCCTCTTTCAATTAAATGCCCGTCTTTGGGGTGGGGGGTAGAGTAATTTCAACGTGCTAATTCCTTATTATTAATCAACAATAAACTTACCCACGGGGTTTGAACCCCTAATACGGATAGTAATTTCACTTGATTGGCGCCCTTCTAGTTACGACAACTATGAAGCTACACTTTTTAAGAATTTGAACGCTTAAGTTATCCGCCTATGCTTTACTTAATTGTTTACAACCTAAATACCCTTCCACTCGTTACACCTCACCATCATGATCAGCACCCGTTGCCTCCACCTCTCCACTCATGACCCCACTGCATGCTTCCCACCACTTCCATTAACCCGTATTTCTCCCGATGCACTACAAAAACGTCTAGCTGCCAACGGGCCACGAATGCAACCCTCCACAATTCCTCTTGATCGTTGACAATGACGACCACTATCCCACCCCAATTTCTCTTGTTATCCCACGCTGCACTTCTCGGATTGTTTCCCCCACAAACACTTCGAGTCACGCCGTACATTGATGCTCACCCCGTTATGATTTTACTTGATTCCTGTGGCACCCATAACATTATTGTACATCCCCGTATCGCATCATTTCTCAAACTTCCCCGTTACCATCCTTTCCACGGGGTCTGTTCCCACGTGCCACTTCACCTCCAAAATACATCCTTTTTTTTTTTTTTTTTTTTTTTTTTTTTTTTTTTTTTTTTTGTGCTTCCCATCGAAGGCACCGACGTGGTTTTAGGCATGCATTGGCTCGGCTCCTTAGGGTTCCATCGTAGCCGACTTCTCGGTACCTAAAATGTCCTTCCAACATGATGGCAAAACCATCACCCTTTCAGTTGAGCCCATATCAGCACCCGTATCCGCTAGCACCTTTCACCACGTACGCTTATGCTAAAAGATGCCATGGCTTAAATGCACACCTTACTATTCCAGCACCAATCAGCAAACCTCACGTCACCTGCTCCAACAAAACCTGATTCTCACGTTCAAATATTGCTCCATGATTATTCCCATCTTTTGGAGTCACCTACATCTCTACCGCCATCAATAACCCATGATCATCACATTCCCATCACACCCAACACAATCCCTGTCAACGTGTCCCTAGTTACCGGTACCCCCATTACCAAAAGCAAATTATGACTGACCCAATTGCTGATATGGTTAAAGAAGGGTTGATAAAACCGAGCAATAGCCTATATTCTTCTCCCGTTCTTTTGGTGATAAAGAAAGAAGGCACGTGGAGGTTTTGTGACGATTACCGAACCTCAAATGCCACCACAATTCGAGACCGCTTTCCAATCCCTACTGTTGATGAACTACTGGATGAGCTTCATGGTGCACATGTTTTTCCCAAGATTGATCTTCGAGCCGGCTATCACCATTCGCGTCCATGACACCTTTACACCCACTAAACCGCTTTTCGGACTGTTGATGGCCACTACGAATTTCTCGTAATGCCTTTTGGTCTCTCCAACGCACCATCAACGTTCCAATCTGGAATGAATGACCTAGTCAAAATTATTGTATTAGTCTTCCCAGCACGTTTACATTTTCTCATCCAAGTTTAATGCATGTAGGTTACATTGGGTAAGTTAGAGTTGGCAGTTAAAAGTTTATTACAGTACAAGTATGTAACCATTGCATTAGTTGAAATTAAGAAGAAAACATTGGTAAAACAAAGTCTAGTTTCTCTCTTTATTGCTTGGACTCTTGCCCGCTCAAGGGGCCTTATCATCTCGCCTCTGTATCCGTTTCTTGGGAGATTGACCATCTCTAATCGGTCTCATATCAATGGTGCTCTTGATGAAAGCACCAAATTGATAGTCACTACTCAATCTCCAAAGCAAACAAAGGAAGAAGAAGACGATAGCTTGAGACAATTTTCTGTATATTCTTCTCATTCAAAATTACAACTTAAATAGGTGAAAGACTTAAACTGCAAATGCTAAAGTTATGCAACTACTAGTAGAACATGTGGTGGTGGGAACCACTGTTGTTTCTTTTATTCTTCCTCACTTCATGCATGCACTACTACTCCTAACGTAAACAAAGAGACATTCAAATGCATGTGACAAATATTAAAGTAGTGGCTAGTCAAACAGTGGCCAAGTCCTCCTAAAGACTTGGGGATTTTTTTGGTCTTCAGTGTCTTTATTCTTCATAATGTGCAGTCCTTCGGGTCAACCGGGTAGGGTGGTTCGGTTTACTATCCATAGGACCCGTATGAGACTCAAACCGGGTAAAGCCCTCCCTTTTCAGGAGATTGGCGTGGCTGGGTTGTTTGTGCCTAGCATGAATTGAAATTGAGACCTCTCACATTTTATGATGATATATAGTCATTACATTGCTTGATATGTATACCGCTATTTACTCTTGACTTATTATTGTTATTATTGTGTTGCTTAAGTCCAAGCCCAAGCCCGAGAAGCTGCTCTTAATTTTAATTATAAGAAGGAAAGACCAAGACCACTATCCACAATCGTCTACACTCCAAACACTGTAATTGATACATCAGCACCAACTTGCGGTAACTGTTCTCACCATCAACTTATGTATTTTACTTTTAGATGATAGGTTCAAATTACCTTGTCTTATGTTTGATTATTGTCAGCTGCGGAAGATGAAGACACTATGCTTAAGCTTCTAGCCAATGCAGACCCATGTAGCGTGGTGGTCAAGATCATCAACCCTGCAACTGGTCAGTGCAAATCCACTCACTCTTTTGTTTTCTAAAGTTGACTCGTCAATTAGATTTTGCAAGTCACCGTTTGCTTATTATTGTGCTTTGGTTATATAATAGGTATAGCAGACGATGTGTTTAAGGCATCTATGATCAAGCGCTACCGTGGTGATCTCGGTAACAATTACATCCACTCAACTCTTATATTTATACTGGTTTTCACCTTCAATTATTTTGATTACTTTATCTGATTAAGATATTTCAATCTTAGACTTTGGATATTGTAAATGGTATATTACTCTTTTCTAAATATAAAACGAATTATTCATCTGTTAATTAGTTGATAGTATAGCACAAATTCTTAAGATAACAGTGTCATTGTTTTTATACCATGACTGAGTCGACCTAATCTCTGACCCGTTTGACCCGTCCTCCATCCAGCAACATGTTACACCATCACCCGTTTAGACTTGTTCTTGTAGTTTTTGCTAACCCAAGTCCCAAAGCAACCCAAAAACTCTAAAATTTTACCCAGACAAACCATTAATTGAGAGTATTGGTTGTGATTGCCGGTAATAGTTTTACTGTAGTTGTTTGGGATTACAGATCAATGAAATGTTTGTTTAGCCATGGCCACATGGCTGATACATGTTTGAGCATCAGATCTATACCCATAGGGGTTACTACATGTATACCAAACGCCTCCTTAAACATTGGATTTTGTAACACTCAGTTTTCATATAAAGTCATCTCGATTCAACTTATTCGTACGTAAAATAGATGAGATTACGCTTGGCTTATTATGGTTATATTTTGTTGGTTATAATATAGGTGTTGCACATAAAGTACTGGTAACAAGTAAATCCATTCTTATAGACAGTAGTTGCCTAGTTGGTAACAATTAGATATAAGTCTTAGCTCAAATCATATTATATACTCCTATTATTTGTACATAAGTTGATATTACCTTTCACTTACTATTATAGATTTTGAAGAAGAAGCACTTGGAGGATCTTTGCTCAAGCGCCCCCGCGAGGATCTAGGCGAGTCAAGTGAAACCGTGGTTGCAGCTTCTGGTAACAATTTACATCAACTAAATTCTTACAGAATAGTTGTTGGATGGGTTTTACCATTAATTAAATGGATTACTACTATCTGGTTAAGACAATATAAACTTAGACTTTGGATATTGTAGATGGTATATTACTCTTTAAACCTAAATAAGTTTAAATAACCCTTGGCTTATTATGTAGGTACTGCACATGAAGCACTGCCAGGAGCATCTGTTCTCAAGCGCTTCCGCAAGGAGCTTGGCGAATCAAGTGAAACAATTTCTGCAGATTCCTAAACTACTAACGGTGGTGGTGCTGCATCTGGTCAAGTCTCGTAGAAGTTTAACATTTTTTTTTGGAAACGAAAAAAAAAAATAAAAAATAGTAGAAGTTTAACATTATAATGGTTACTTAAGCTTTATCAATATAAAAATATAACTTATTAAGATGATTGAATTGTCTGTATTATATTTGATCAAATTCAATCTTAGCATGTTATCATCTGTTTAAACTTGACTTCTGTTTTTGTACATGGTATTGGCTGTATGGTTACGAAAATGTTTGTCTCCTCTTGAGCGTCAAATTATCTGCTCTGAACTTTGAAGGAGAGTACCACCTTCATAGGGATACTCCAAATTCAAAGAAATGAGCACATGTTTTGTAAAAAGGTTTTATAATATCAATCTTTGGTATAATGTACCATGATCTATTTACATTTAGTATATACATCATGCAGACAGCATATTTGTTGTGCTGAACATGCATACACATGTAAAGGTTTTAGAATATATAAATATTTGCTATAATGTACTATTACCAATATTGACTGCTATTATTATTTTTTTTTGTATATCTTGATTTTTATTTGGAGTTTAAGTTTTATCAACTCTAGATACCTCATTTCGTCACTCTGTTTGAGAGCCGTCCAATTTTATAAATAATTATTGTGTCACATGTATTGATCTTCATACAAATCTTTGACTTGTATTACTTCGTTATCTTTTTAAACATTTACACGCTGTTTGAAAAAGCAAATTAACCTGCGTTTTCATATCACAGTTTTAGGAATTTTTAATAGTTTTTTAAAACCTTGGTGTCTTTTAAGTGCTAATTTTGTTTATGTTGGGAAACAAACACACATGTTCTGCAAGATTCCTATAGCTGACCTTCTGGTTGATGGGCTTCAGTTAACCAGCACAACAAGCATTGCAGGATCATCATTAAAACAAACCTTGTGATTGACCTAAGAGGGTTGGGATCGGTGTTTGTTGAGGAACGAGTACAACAAACAAGGCCTCAAGATCGACTTGGTAAAAGTTTTAAATGAGCTCGAGCCGAATTTCAGGCTCATTTGATCATATACCCCCAAATTGACAAAAAGTTGATTTCTTTTAGGTTCATTTCTTGTTCACACTGTGTATAAAAGGGATATTCACGTGCAGCGCATAGGTGATGTGAAACTGAAAACACGTCTCAAACCCCAACCTTCTCTTTTGCGATTAATCGTTATGAGGAACAGGCCCCACAATTATTTGATGAAACACCTCAATTGATTGACCTAAGAGGGTCCTTATTATATGCTTATATTATGTCTGTACAAGTTTGAGTGAATACTTCCTCCATTTGTGTCTGTCGAATTTGTTACCATGTGTGTTTTGGGCTTTGAACAGAAAATCACATACGCATCATTTGTCATTATGGTCTCAAATACTTATGTTTTCCTTATTGGTTTTAGACACACTACATACATAAGGCAGTTGAATCGACATTTTAGTTGTATTAATGACGCCTGTTGAATAGTTTGCTTGCCTAAGTAGTTTAGACGGCAAGTAAGCGAATCTGAAACCAGTAGATACAAGTTAGTTGATATGATTGATAACTAGAACATAACCACTGTTAGCATTCGATGTGATGTAACTATTCTGGACAAGACCATCTACGTTGTGTATTCACAGCTGCAAGTACTTGGGCTAATGTTCCGTGATTTTTTATTCCCATTCATAACTACTTATGATCATTTTTAGCATCTCTATGTGGTAAAAGCATAGCTTAAGAAGTATTGACCATCTTGTTATAACAAGTTTCTTCCTCTGCTATTGCAAAATTGTGTTAGACTAAATATTTGGAATCAGTGGTGATTTGGATGCTATCAATAACGTGTCCTACATTTTCCTAAATGCAATTCTGCATACAGGATATGCGTAGCATGCTTGTCATTGCGGAAATGATGTAGACACAAGCATTTGTGAAAACTTTAAGAATATACAGTAATATTTTGGAGATCATATATTCCTTAATAAATATGATAATGTCTCCATATACTTTGCTGTAAATTAAATGGATCCAATAGTCATACTGTAGTTTACACGGATATATATGGTAAAAGAAGGATTGTTTAGTAAGAAGTGGTTACAAGTAAGATCGTTTTGGACAAATAATTCAAGCCAGATTCAGATAAGAATCGGGACCATGAAGTAGTACAAACCAAAGAACTGCTAATGCATCAACTTTAAGTTTAAATCAAGTTAATTTCAGTAAAAAGAAAAATCAGTTGACTTCATCAAAAAGTCAAACTGTATTCTTGATGAATATGATGGGAATAGTATCTTTTTGTTACTAGGGAATAGTATCTTTGACATTATCAGCAGTGCTACCAAAATTAAGACCGGCACCATATAAAAATCTTGAAATATGCCAAGAAGCCAATATGGGTCATTTGGAAATACTGTACACATCACTTCTGTTAACAGTTGTCAGTGTGGGATCTGTCCATGAGTAGCTGCATCTGGTGCGGACCAATTTGATGAAACGAGCGATAAACAAAAGACTAGCACATGGAAATTCTTATACAGGTAGTATTTTTGCATGGGGGTATCTAATCTTGTGGCAGTGACAGTGATTGTTTATATTCAAGATAACATTGGATGGAGTTGGGGTCTCGGCATTCCATCCATAGCCATGGCTCTGTCAATCTTTGGGTTTATGTTTCGTTACCCATTGTAGCAGAATATCTATGCTTCGCGTAGCCCATTTACCAGGTCAGTACAAGTGTGTGTTGCAGCTTACGAAAAAACAAAGCTACATATGGTTTATGATCCTAAGTTGCTTTATGACAACGAAGAGCTTAAGGTTTCTATTTCTGCTTCCGGGAAGCTTCTCCATACTAAAAAAATGAAGTAAGTCTCTTGAAAAACCAAATTATTAGTATTTTAAACCATATATATGCTATTTTGGTTGTTGCTAAGTAAGTTTCATGCATGCAGAAACTCAAGAAATATCGAATAGAACACTTTAACTGATACATATTATGAAAAGAACCCATCGCTGTTTTCCTGCCAACGCATTCTTTTTCCTTTTTTTGCTTTTGCAAGTAAAGTTGATTGTTAAGAAATCAAGTGTTCGAAATGCTAGTATTTTGGGATAAAACAAACTGATATTGGATTGATTAGGCCATACTTATTAGCATTAGCCAAAGCACATGTGATCAATATAAACACGGCACAACTTAATGCACTAAATGACTTATCTACCGTCTTTAACTTTCTCTTTGTGAACGTTGTAGCTGGATTTAAAAGTCAAACCGCATAACCCATCCCACAGACTCACAGGAAAAGAACAGGGTATTTCTATTCTTAGTACGATGGCAATTGGCTTTGAGGTATCGGTTCTTGCGACATTAGTAGCTGGATTTATTGAAATAAAGAGCAAAAAGGCCGCTTTTGCCCATGGTTTAACTTACAAGCCTCATGAAACTATACCCATTTCCGTCTCAGTATACCCTTCATGGGGTGGCTGGTGTTTATGTCAATCGGGCATTTAGATTCTTTTTATGATCAAGAACCAGAAATCATGAGAAAAAATGTGACCGCATTGTGCTGGATGGGCGATTGCTGCAGTAAAGTACGGTAGTACCCTTTTGGTGACCATGGGCACAAACTAAGCGCGGGTAACAATGGCTTAATCTGGCTTCCTCAGAGAAAAATCTGAATAAGGGAAAGTTGGAGTATTTTTACTGGTTGATCACATTGCTTCAACTTCACTATTTGATTTGTACATATACACGTTTGAGCCTATTCAGGTTGCTCACAATGCCCTTCATTGGGTTGAGTTAGAAACCAATGTCTAAACTGGGGTCACTATACTTGATTTGCACTCTCTTGTTCAAGGTATTAAGCATTGGTGGGCTTCAGTTAACCAGCACAA
The DNA here is from genome assembly GCA_014162995.1 of Artemisia annua. Classification (NCBI taxonomy): domain Eukaryota; kingdom Viridiplantae; phylum Streptophyta; class Magnoliopsida; order Asterales; family Asteraceae; genus Artemisia; species Artemisia annua. The sequence continues at coordinate 233,297 of LBNU01035033.1, forward strand.
CAAGCATTGCTGGATCATCATTAAAACAAACCTTTTGATTGACCTAAGAGGGTCAACATGGATTATTTATTTGCAGATTGGGTTGGCAATATAAATTACCGGATGCGCAATGTTTTGCCATTGCTAATGATGAACAAAATGTCAACCGATTGGACACGTATTGACTATTTTGAAAGGCATACACTTCTGTACAAAAATTAGTGGCATAGTATTTAATAGCTCCGTACCCATTCAGAAGCAAAAATGGTCTGAAATGACCCATAATCAGTTAGAAGGTAAAGATGCTACAGTAGTATCAAAGAAGAGTGCTTATAGAAGAAGAGTCAAAATGATAAGGAAACATCCGTAAAATAAAAACGAGAAAATATGTCGATGTTCATTCAAGTCCAAAACATATCAAGTACAACTAATTAATACGATAGTAGAAACGAAAACAAAGTGGAAATTTTTATCATACAAAGCGAAGGATGGCTAGTTGTTGTTGTTCACGAGAGTGAGGCGGTGCGTGAATGCGGGTGTAGAATGTAGAAACGCAGCGATGTCGGGGAAAGGAATCCGTATACGTTGGAGCCACTGAGCATTATGAATGTGATACCTAAAAACAAAGAGCAAAGGATGTGCCTGTGGTCCTCCCATGGCCACATTCCCGCGAGTAAGGACATGTATATACAAAATCGGACCGATCACGCGTCCATGCATACTGTGAAAAGCATTAAGGCCAAGAAGCTCTTGAGGCAGATCCATCATGCCAAGTAAAACAAACCCGGGAGCAGCAGCAGCATCCATGTGTCGGTAAAGCAAAACCTCAACAAATGAAACCATGTGGGGAATCCAAACCGAATATCGACGGACAATGGCAAAGTCAGCAACGAAAACGACACTTGAGAATAACTCGGGGTCCGCGACATGGTGATCCCAGATTTGTGCGACGGTGTAAACCGGGTCGTGGTTGTCAACCGGATGATAAATCGTGTACAAGAGATGATTATCATCATCGGCAACCGTGACACGCATATTAATCCCCCCCAACAACAACTGATTATTACCTGCCAAAACGGCCTCTTGTGCAACCCAAACACCAACATGAGAATGATACAAATGATACATAGGAACATGATTAACAAGCCGCGCATAGACGATTCGAAATCGATCATGATGATGATGGTCACTGGTGATACTCAAGTGATGAGCCACATTCAACATGTTGCCTGGAAACATATGAGGAGGGAGATGAATCAGAGTTTGTCGACCTTCGAACGGATTAATAACAAGCATTGTGTGATTCGGGGTTAACATGAGGAGAAAATGGCTTTGGTCAACATCAAGAAAACGAGCAGCGTTGAATTCAAATGGTTGTCCCAGCAATACCACCGGTTGAATCATCATACGGTTATCCGGTAGCCTATAACCCCACAGTACACCAAACAACGGGTGAAGCTCAGTATTGGAGTGTCCGAATAACCACACAGGCGACTGATCACGATTATTGTTGAAATATTCAATAAAGAATGGATTTCTTGTCAATGCACGTAAAGTTGAATCAGTACGACGTAGGCTTACTACTTCTGGAACATCAAATATTCGATTCAAGACATGAAATACCAGCTCTTCAGGAAGTAGTTGCAGGAGGTTTGGAGGAGGTTCTTGTGCCATGGTTGAATCAATGTAAAAGATGAATTTGTTATATTTCTGGGTTTCAAGGTATAACAATGGCGGTTATGCAAGATGTAGGAGATGAATGTTTTGTTTTTTAAACACTTACTTTTCTCTCTCCTAATCATTAAATACAACAAATAACAAACTCCCTTTCTTTATTTACTCCCCCCATTTTTTAAAAACATTTTTAGTCCTTTTGTTGTTTTTCTTTTTTTCTTAACCTTTTACTTTTTACTGTCAGTCGTCTCCAAATTAAGTCTTTTCACTTTCAAAATGTCCGATACATACTTTTTTACGGGCAGTGATCCTTTTTCTGAAACTTTGTATACGTACCGTTCATATGAACCAACTTTTTCATTAATTTTCTTCTTAGTGTGATCGACGAATTTTGATGTTTTATGACCATTCTTTTCAAACAAGTTCCCTCCTAATTTTGCATATGTCGATCTCATCTTTCTTTTACGAGTCCTTACAAGACCTCCAATTTCAAGCGACTTTTGCATGTTTCCGCTAACCACGCGGTTCGGCTTAATCATTTAACACATCCTCACCTGCATACAACTCCCGGCTTTATCATTTTGACAAGGTTTTTTGTGATTCTTCTTCTTCTTAGTGACCGACGATTTTGAAGTTTTTCCTCGATTTTCTTTTCTTTCTTTTCTTTTCAAACGAGTTTTCTAACTCTCATGCTTATTTAATCGAGCCGTCTAGTTGCATTTATTCGAAGCAATCACCAGCATCACTATTCCACTCGCTGGTTTAGTAAATGAACAAACATAAATGTACTTCTAAATGAATTGCTTTTCATTAAAAATAGATACATTCATTAAACGTTTAAATCTGCTTTAAGTTATGGGGCTAGTTTTGAAATAAATGACATGCGAAGGGTGTTTGGGTAACTTTTGTGCTCCGTACTATCCTTTTACGAAGTATCACACAGAAAACAAAATGGAAACAACACCTTTTTTTTTTTTTTTTTTTTTAGCAAAAGCTTTATTTGAATATGTCTTTTAGGCGGTATAAGAAAATATATACAAAATAAATTGAGACTATGTGAAATGTCATGTTTCGAATGCGTCATTTTTACAAATGTTCTTTTTACAAATAACGCCAACATCTAAAATAAATAACAAACATAATAGAGACCGATGTTTACCTTGTCAAATATGTCAGAGAAAATTACTTGAACATTTTACAAATAATATTGTATGCTTGAATATGAGGTTTTCTAGATAAAACATAAATATTATTACATAATTATAGAGTGAGCGGGTAAATGATTAATAGACTTAATTCACATGACTAATATTATGTCTAACAAATTTAATGTTTGACAAGTGAATTATACAATTTCTCCTTTTTAAGAACAAGTTTAGGCATATAAATTAGTAATGCCAATCAATGTTTTAAAAAATACGGACTATTTCCCTTTATCTTTGGTAGAAGATTGATATATAAATGAACCAACTTTCAAATTTCGCCCGAAGCCATACAGTGGCCTGGCGCGTCACCCGCGCGTTGACGCGCGGGCAGCGCGCCAGGAGCAGATATGGGCTCCGGGGAATTTGGCTAAGATATGGGCTCCGGGGAATTTGGCTACCGTTTGATATTTTATGTGTTTCGTATGTTTATTTGTCATCATTAAAACATTAGGAGATCTTGATAATGTTGCCTCAACAACATCAATACGGTTGCCGGACACTCATTATACGGATATGGACCACCACACGTTTCACAACCATGATTCACTACATTGACTTGTTGAGACAATTTTTCTTTCATTAAAACACCCATTTGTTTAGCAAGAGTTAAAATAGCCTCATTTGTTTTATTATTAATATCGAGAACATGAGCCAAAACATCATCATTTGATTTGCTACTAGCACTTGAGACTTGAGTTTTGCTCCTAGAAGTCCTAACTCTAGCTTTATTCTCGATTATTGTGAAAGCTTCTTGAGTATTTCGGGTTAACAAGTTTCCACCCGCTGCAGAATTGAGTGAGTCTTGATCGGCATGACATAACCCATTATAGAAAGTATCGATCTGGTGCAAGGGTGAAAACCCATGATTAGGACATTTTTTCAACAACTCCTTAAATCTATCCCAAGCTTCGCTGAACGATTCATCAAAAGCTTGTTGGAATCGGAAGATTTGAGTTTGGAGATTAGAAGTTTTAGAAGGAGGATAGAAATGATTCACGAACTTGGAAGCTAAATCTCCCCAAGTGTGAATCGAGTTCGGTGGTTCCTTTTCCAACCAAGTCCAGGCTGCCCCCTTGAGGGAAAAAGGAAACAATTTCAACTTAACCACATCATACGGAACTTGGTTAATCTTTATTGTTTCAGCAACGTCGGTGAAATTCCTTATGTGAGCATAAGGATCTTCGTGTTCAAAACCGTGAAATGAGATACTCGTGATGATATTGAGTAACCCGTGATTGATCTCAAATTGATTTGCTTGAATATCGGGTATCACGATGGCCCTCCTCACACCATTGAATGGTGATTGGAGTTGTTCCTCCATCGGACGTAGATCATAAAACGGTTAGGGTCCTAACGGAGGAGCCCCATTTTGTTGAGCACCACCCATCGGCGAGGGTCCCATGTTTTGATCGTTATTGTTCATTTCCTCAACGGTTGGGAAATGAGCACGATTCGTGTGTCGTATAACCTTTTCGGGATTTGAAAATGGTGAAAGAAGTTCGTTCGATGAACAAACGGGTGTTCATACACCAAAGAAAACAAATTTAAAAAGAAAAAGAAAAATAAATTTGTAAAAGAAAATATTTTTGGTTTTATATAAAAGAAAACTTTTAAAATCACAATATTTTTTTTCTTTTTGTTTTGTTTTAAATCACAATATTTTTGTGATCGATTCGTTAATCGAAAATGTTTCCTTTAAATCTACGCGCAGCGAGGCGGGAAAGCAAAGGTGTGCACGAAGGCTACATAAGAACCCGCTTTCTTCGGCTTGCAATTTAATGTTTATGTCATCCTTTACCCCGGTTATTCGGTTGTAGAATTAAAGTAATCCGAAAACTTTTAACTTCTCGATCTCTTTTTGCGTTCGAATTTATTTGGTTTGCCACACTCTCAAGAGGGAGAGTGAGGATTTTATTTAGTTTTTTGGTATTTTGCAAACACTTTAGGAAAAGTGTTTAGTATTTTTGATTTTTACTTTTATATAAGAAAATAATAAAAGGAAGGTTTTTTTTCAAAACAACGATTTTTAAAAAACGAAAACCAAAATTCACTTCAATTTTCCTCGGCAGCGGTGCCAAAAACTGATTTGTGAAAACCAATATACATATTATAAGTCCAAGGAATTGCTAAAGAAATAAGAAAGACCCGAGTCGTAGTGCGTGTGAAGGGTGAATGAATCGTGGTTGACGATTCGTGAAATCGTGTCGCGAAAAAGTGAAAAGTGTAATTTTTGAAATTTAACTCTAATAATATTAAAATACAAGTAAAAACAAGTAATCATGCAAAGGGTACAAGTAAATCAATCAACAACTCCTAAAAACGTAAAACACGTAAAATAAAACATAACGTTAACACCTAAAAAGTAAACCTAAAGCAAATCTAATCCTATGGGCTCAAAAGAAATTTTTAAAATTTTAAAATGATAAAAGAAAATTTTAAGAAAAAGAAAAATATATTTTTTTTACTTTTTATTTATTTATTAAGAATTAAAAACTATTTTTGTATTTTTATTTAATAAAAGAAAACTAAACTAATTAAGAAATAAAAGATTTATTTTACAAATATTTTTGAAAAAACTTTATAAACTGAAAATGTCTAAAAACTATTTAAAAATGAAAAGAAATAGTAAATTATTAAGAAAAATTATGAAATTTTCAGGAAAATTCTAAAATATTATTAGAAGCCTAGGAAAAATAGAAAAAAATGGAAAAATTAGTTGAGAAAGTGCTTATTTCTAAAAAGCAGTTTGGATTAAATGCTTATTAATAAGCACTTGTCACCAAAAAGTTTAAAAACTTTACAGAATGTTCAAAATACTAAAATAAGCTCAAACAAACTCAGATTAGACCACAAATCACACAGGAACACTTAAATGGAACAAAAAGCAATTTATATTGAGCACTTTGAATAAGCAAAAGTGATCCAGATTAAGCAAAGAACTCAGAGATCATGTAATTCACTTATACAAACTCAGAAAAGCTCAGAGTACACAAACAAACTCAGTGATCAAGCCAAATAGCACAATTGCAAGCCTAATGTAAATTCAGCAAACTAGCACTAAACACCTAACTTGTAGTAACAAATAAGCAGTCTAAATGAGCTCTAATGTGAAAACTAATAGGGGCAAAAGCAACCTAGTACTACTGAGATTATAAAAATCCTAAAAGCCCTCTCACAAATCACCAATTGATCAACTAATAGAAGCCTAATACAGGTGCTTGAACAAACAACTATGCTGTAACAATTAACTTATCTGACTTTTTATTATGCACACTAACTTTGACCAAACTGAATTTTAATGCTCTAATTCTGTTACTAGGTGTTTATTGATCATGTTTAAGCACTGAAGTTACAATCATAAACATAGAATACATCAAATCAACAAACTCAGCAACCTCAGATATCAAATATGCAAGCATTTGATGAATTTAAGGCTAGTTTTGACTTTCTGTTAATACACTACCTATATTATGCAATATCTAACCTATACTACTCCCATATGAACTACTGATGCAGGTATGATATCAAAGTAACTAGAACACCTATTGATCAGCTTATCCATACACCCTTATAAATATTCAATAACACTATACTTCACTGATTCAAGCTACAATCCACCTGAACAATAGTCAAACTAAATCACAGATCCATCATAGAAGCCAAATCAACAGTGAATAACAATAATTAACATCAATAAAGCAGTATCACAGATCTAACAATCCTGAAGCAATTATAGAGACAGATTCAATATAGCATGTACAAAAATGATCAAGCAAGCTCAAATATTACTATAGCTACTTGAATAACATCAAACTGCAACAATGAAACAGTACTTATGCAGTAACACAGATCTAAACTAAAAAAAATGAACTAAGAGCTAAAAATTGAAAGTGAGATCTTACAAACTTCAAACCCTAACTGACATAGGGTGCACTCCAACCAATGATAGGCTCAAATACCACTTATGAAACCATAAACAATATCTGATTACCCCATATCTCACATGAACCCCAAACTTTGACTTTCGTTGACTGAGTTGAACTTTTTGAGAAATTGAATCTGAATAGATTATAACTACACTACTGAACTCTAACACTAATATGAGCTTATTTAAAACTGATTTAAGTAAACTTAAACATTATTTTTGTATTTTTATATTTTCTGTTTTTTTTTTCTTTGAAAGCAAGTGAATGGTAAATGACTTTTAGAAAAGCTGATTTTAGCTTCTGAGAAGCTTAATGAAACAGTAACAATGAGCTTAAACTATTGAATCTATCAAAAGCTATTTAAAGTGAACAAGTATTAATGAAAATTGAAATGAAATTTTATTAAATTCACTAAATCATTACAAAAGAGATTACAAGTTTAAAAGATTAAGCTAATAATTTGGCATGGTAACAGTACTCTAAAACTACACATCAAACAAGCTAGAATGTTTAACACCCCCAAAATTCGTACAGCGGAAGACTTACAAGCTTTCGGGGTGCTACGTGAATTGATACCATCACAAGTATAGATAACGAGATAGCATAGATAATAATGTAAACCAGAGTCATCAAAAGTTAAAGTTTACATAAATCCATGGGTTTTAGATAGGTAAACCCAACATAGATAATATCAAAACAGGTCTTTATAAAGAAATATCAGAGTTTCCATCGATGTCTCAAACCAAACCAAGATCCAAGCAGCATTGCTGTTGTCCAAGTAATGAAAGCAAGACTTCTAGTTACCTGAGAAATACATGCTTAAAAAGGTCAGTTTTCGCTGGTGAGTTCATAGGTTTAAAGTAAAATCATACGGGACCTGAAGGATTTTAGCGCTATGTGTAACTAAAGCAGGCATAGAAATCACGAATCAACCTCAATCATAATCGCAATCAATAATTTATCATCTTAGACAAGATGAATGGTCATAGTGAGCGGGCCCCTCAACGGTCACTATTCAGGTTACAGCAAGGAACCACCCATTACTGCCCCGAATCTAGGCCGCAGCAGAGTCTATTCCAAACTAGGGTCAAACACCCTAGCTCTAGGTCAACGTCTACTTTCGTCTATCCTAAAACTAGTCTACACAATAGCAAAACGAAATAGTAGCAGGTCCAAGAAAACGGCAGCATGTATTCTCCCCCAAATTTAGGAAAACCATTAAAATGTGAGTAAAAAGTGGGGCTATGAAACTCACCTCGAATGTAGCAAGCAGATATCAAGATAGATACGTAAATAGCAAAAGAAAGCAAGGCTAAGACTTCACAGCAACTATGACTCGGCACGACCTATATATATATAGAACTCACTTAATATAGCTCTTGAAAATCAATTACTTCCATTAATCCCCGAATAGTTTCCGTTTATTTTCCGAAAGTAAATATTCTTTGAAAAGTTTTAGTCATCGCTTGGTATCGTTCGGTATCATTTGGTATAGGTACTAGAGACAAAGTCTCGACTCAAGTGAACTCACGCCAAATAGTTCATCCAATAATATCATATACGCATATCCAAAAATATAATCTCTCAACGGCATATATCACGAAAGTCAAATAATCCACATAGCACGTAGTAGCATTTAAAGCATATAGGTAGACATCAAATAGCACACAAAAGGTCAAGGTCAAATGATATGACCTTATGGATCGATAAGTTTTCGTACGAATGGTCGACGGCTTATCAAATTCGTCAACTTGATAAGTCCAACCATTTGTCGACTTACTTATTAGCCCTTAAGTTATATCATTAGTCGTAGGATGCATTTCTCGTCAACATGGTCGCTTAATATTCTTATTGGGCTCCTATTGGGCTCCTATTGGGCTCGTCAGTCCAATAGGTCCAATAACGATATTAATGACCCGTTATCGATAAATAAATCCGAGACTTTACTCAAATAAGGTTAACTAGTCATTACCAAAGAAATAATAAGCTTTGGACTTGCTTAGCGTGTGCTCGAATATTTAATAATTCACTTCGAACATTCCATTTGTTTTGAACCCATGAGGATCCTTTTTCAAAGACTTTTCCGTTATTAACTCGTAATATGAATTCGTTATATATTTATTTAATAAGGTTCCGATAAATATTAATCTAACTTAATAGTTAATAGTTATCATCACGTTATTATTTTATTTATTACGTTACCTATTTATTATATAAGTGAACATATATACATATGTTTTCACATACACACACACACACACACACATATATATATATATATATATATATATATATATTTAGACTTATATTATATATATATTTATCGTAATAAATTATATTAACGAATTATTATCTATTCGAGTCCACGTGTCCGAGTCATGACTTCCCGGTCCACATAACTAGTCCAAGTCCAAAGTTTCATGTAACGGCATTGTTGAAACCAACCAAGACTAGGGAGTCAAGGCGACCTCAACTTGCACCAAAATAACGTCATAATATAACCAATCCCATAATATATCCCGATATCCAATCACACTTTCCAAACTTCAACAATGCGAGGCCGTCTACGGCTCTCGTGCTAACCTATCTCCGTCATTCTAAAAGTTCACAACCTTATAACTCCGAAATTCAAACCAAGCTTTTCGTAACCATAACACAAACACAATAAACGTTAGTCCACAATAAACCATATATATGCAAGTAACATTTATTCTCAAATAATCATATAGTCACATTTCACATTATAACACGAATCCCATGTATATATTCACCAACAACTCATATAGTCAAGTTATTATATAAACCACACAATTCTTAACGTCCAAAGAAATTAACAATCCACAATCAATATTTCTCCGCCAATTAAATTAATATCCCACTTTTCTATTAGCCAATTTATCATCGAAACTATATTAACATATCGTCAACAAACATTTTTACCAACTAACCTATTTAAGTATATATATATATATATTTTCCGTCACTTCCAATCTTTAGCCAATACCAACCAAATTAATTTACCGTAAGTTCCATGTAACCTCATACGTTAAAATTTTTAATAAGTCACAACAAACAAACTAAGCTTATTACGAAACCAAGTAACCCATACGCGTTGGCTCACTAGGACTAAAGACCATGAGGTCTCGGCTTGACCCCTCAACGAACCAAACCCACCCTAGCCGTGACCTTAGGGTCTCGGCGTGGGCTCTCCTCGGCTAGGCCGAGCCTACCATGCGACTCAAACACAAAAACAACAACACTTCAAGAAACTAAACCTATATCATCCCAAATCAATCAAACATCAACCAAACTATATACCAAATCCACTAGTGACCAAAAATATAAGCAAGCATCATCAAATCGTGGGTTTGAACACGGTTTGACCATGGTTTAACCACGGTTCGAACCAAATCCGAAACCAAAAGCACCAAAATCGATACCAACGTGACCAAATGTTGAAAAACCATTAAACCCATCGAATTCTATACCCAAATCAATAAAAACTTCGGGTTTGACCCGTCAAAAGTTAACCCAACGAAAAATATTTCGTTTCCTTACCTTTACACACGTAGATCTATAAGAGTGGAGGTGGAATATGGTGGTGGTGGGTTTATACGCGGCGGTGACAAACAAATAGGGGTCTTGTGGTTGTTTTCGAGGCGCGTGGGTAGCACCAAACGAAAGAGAAGGTAATTTTGGGTGTGGGTGTGGTGGCGGTGTGGTTGCAGAGGTGGCGGTGGTGGCGGCGTGAGGGTGGGCGGCAGCGGGTGCAAAGAGAGAGAGATGTGTGATGAAGATGGAGATGAGAATGAATAATAAATTTAGGTTTAGGGTTTTTAGTGGTGTAGGTTTAGGACTATGGCGAAATTAGTCCCTCTAGTTCTCATTTTTATAAACTAATATAAATGGGATACCCAAAACTTTTATTTCTCTTACATCTCTCCCGACACATATATTTTATGAAGTTTATAAGGATATCGGTCGCCACACCAAGTCATTTAATACCCACCGTTCGTATTTAAAAACAATCCCTCGTAAGTTAAATAAATTCGTTTAGTAAATAAAATCACCTCAAAATGTTTTACCATTCACGGCTCAAAACTAAATTAAATATTCGAAATCACCGAGACCGTTATTCGTAAATTACGCATTTTATTAGAGTTCCTAGTGCCAAGTCATATAGTGCCTATAACGAAGTACTTAAATAGCCTAAATATTATGTAAAGAAATATACGTTTTCTCATAAACTCCAAACTTTTTCACGTAATTCTCAAAACTCAATAAAATCTTTGATAACTCAATTGTCACGTTTATAAAAATATAATGCGGTGAATTTAGAAAATGTCCCGAAATTACCGGTTGTCACAGAATGGATCTCTATTTATAACCGAGTGAGGAAAGGTCTAGTAGCTTGGTTATCACGATTGCCAAGCTGGCAATCCGTGTGCCTTGTGCTTTCTCTGAGATCATCTGAGCCCTCCAGTCATTAACCCATAATCATAAACACTAGATTGAGTCCTTATGACGTGTTTGGACCAATGAGAGACTGGCACCTCATCCCCTCGTGTGTTTCTTCGCTCTGACATGCTCTGACAAGGTCTGACATCTTCTAGAAGCCATTTAATTTGACTAATTAGCCCTTAATTGCTGTAATTGGGACGAAGGTAAAATTAGGGTTCTTGTGTAAATAGTAATACTGGGTAAATGGGGTAATTTGGGGGGCGGGAAAGGTTTAGTGGTATTTTTTATTTATCTTGACTTCGTGGGTGTGGGTTTGACCGAGAGGTGTGGGCTCGGGTTATGAATGTGGGATTGGCCTTGGTTTATTTAATGGGTTTAGGATTTAATGAGATTTTATGGACCAGGCTTTTGTTATTCAGGATTTAGATTTAAGGATTTAGCTTAGTTTAGAAATAACAAGGACATAAAATGTAGTTTGTTGTAACTTCAAGGGCTGAAAATGCCAAACTTCAAAAATGTAATCAAGGGCCTTTCTTGCCAATCTTGAATAGATGAAGGGCTCTTGTTGACTTTCTTCAAAAATATCATCGAGGGACTAAATTTTCCAACTTAGGAAAGTATAGGGGCCATTCTTGCAATTTCTTCAAACTTCACTTCAAGGATCAATCTTGTAATTTCTGAAACTCTAAGGACTTTCTTTGACATTTTGAGCTCAACTTTGACTTTTGAATCACCAGCTTTGACTTTTCCACTCTCGTGCTCGTTTTTGCCGGTTTTGTTTGAGTTTTTGTCGTTTTTTGAAATATCCGTACCTGCACGATCACAAACACAAAAACACATTTTTCTTTGACATTTGTTAGCAATATTAGTCTATTTGGTTCGATATTTGGCCATGAAAAGGTATGTGAATTAACACATACCACTATCCCAGGAGCCCATGAAGTCGCCCCAATACTAGCAAATGGAGAAATACCAGTCACATCCAAGCATGCATCTTTACCTTGAAGCCAATTAAATAATAATAATAAGTCTGCCGGTCATAGCTCTTTCCCATCCTTGGAAAGGAACCCCATAGAAGCCTCCTTACGCACCATAATCCTAACCTTAGAACATATATCAACAAGAATATCATGCACCATATTATGCCTGAACTTCACACCCACTTCACTAGAGTAATGGACCGCATGATTCCCCCATATGTCCATACGATACCATGGTACCAAATAAATTGGAGCGTTTTTGTCTGGCACGGTACCACGGTACCACTAAATTTAGTGGTACCGTGTGACAATTAGTGGTGTCGTCCCTTTATAACGGCCATATTTTCATTTCCTATAAATACCACTTCATTTCCCAGATTTTGGTCATCCTTTCACACGCTTAACTTTCTGTGATCATATCCTCAATTTCCTAAACTCTCCTTTGATCATTAGTTAGTTTTCTTTTGTTTAAAGAGTGATTCTTTCATCCAACCAAGGATCACCTACATACCTCTACTAGTCAATAGAAGAACATAAATTATCAAGAAGATACAAAGCGTTGGTGTCATAGTGTAGTGCACTTGCATTACAAGTTGTTTTCTTGATTGTATCTTGACATACATCAAGTGTATTAGTGTTTCATAGTTAGTGTGTTGATCTTTGTGATCTTGTTGAGATCTTGGGGATCTCTTAAGTGTTGTGTGATATAGTGTTGATCAAGTGGATCAAGAGTAGTTTGTGAGGATCGTGTGGATCGTGTAGATTGTGTAAGGATCGTGTTGATCGTGTGAGAAGTTAGGATCGTGTGGATCGTGGTAGATTGTTACTAGCTAAGATTAGTACTCGACATCTAGCTTAGTGTCGAAAAATAACGTAAGTGACGTTGTATGGTTTTCTCCGCCTGAAGGGAGTCATGTTGATATAGTGCTTAGAACTCTCGAGTTGGATACTCGAGGAGTGGAGTAGGGCGAAGAAGAGCTTCAAACCACTATAAATCTCTTTGTCTTGGTTTGATATTTCCATCTCTTCTCTTTACTTACTTATTGCATATTTGTGTTAGTATATTGTTGTGTTCATATTGGTGTTGATTGGTTTCATTAACAGTCGAATCTAAATTTAAACCAAGTAAATTTTTATAACTAAAGAAAACAAGTCGGTAAACTATTTAACCCCTCTTCTAGTTTCCCACAAAACTATTGAGTGAGTGAGCTTTGAATGAAAGTTGACACTGAAAACAATGAAATGTTGCTTATATGGTGGCTCACCATATCATAGTTTGAAAAAAATATCGATATGAGTCACAATGCTTAAGTAGACGTATGGTGGCTCAACATGCAGAGTATTTTTTATCTTTCATAAAGACATACCCAAACTAAAAGAAACCAAATCATTAAAGAAAACAAAAGTCAAGACGTAGTCTTTGAAAAATGGCAAAATCACACTTCAAAAAGAAGATGTTGTCGTGGTGGTGGTATTAATATGAACCTTGAGTTACGTTGTCATCTCTTGAAGCATACATGGCCAAACCATGAGTGAAAAGTACAGACTTATATAAAAAAACCACATACTGCACCTACAAATAAATCATCCCTGCTCTCCTTTTCTTTTCTTATTTTTCTTTTAAAGTCACATTTTAACCCTGTATAATTTATAACTTTTTTCTTTGTAGTGTCTTATTGTTAAAAGTTGTAATTTAACCAGTAAACATTTATAATGCAACACTTTTATCCCGTATTAAGATATTTGTTTCGGTTTTAGTTACTTAAAATGTTACGTTAGTTAACAAGCATATGTCGCTGAATGTTTGGCAATTTGATTCATTGAAATGTAACATTCATAGACCCACGTAAAAACGCATGTTTTAAAATGACGTTGCGAGCCACGGCAACATACGGCCCAACTTTCTCCTCTGTTGTAAAAATGTATAGTTTTAGTCCATACAACTTCATAAAGCATCATTATTTTAGAATTCTAATCATATCATAACAAACACATTATTTACAATGATTTTCGACCTATTAACCGATTATTAATAAAAATCTACAAAATCTAGCCACTGAGTGTTTTAAGCCATTTTGACTCGTCTCGCCTTAGTCCATCAACAAAACACAAATGAGATTCTACCGCTAAAAAGACATAATAGGAATGCTCGTCCTTATACTAGGTTGTTGTATCTTATTTTTGTACCTTCTTCAATTGATGTATGTGCATAATTGTCGAGTTTTTACAATAATCTTGTGGAACTTAATAAGATACGTTTTACTTATGTGATATTACAACTTCTAATATCTGGTCAATTGGTCCATTGGTGACTTAGTTGTTACAATAATCTTGGGTGTCTGTCTATTCTAAACAGAATGTTTTTTGTTTTTACCGCTTGGAAATGGACTAATTTTATGAGGATTTAGATGGTTCAAACGTCTTCCCCATTTTTGAGGCCCAAATGTTACATTCCTCTCACCTTTGAAATGGTTGTGAAAGAAGAGAGAATAATTTCATCAAATGGCGCTAATTCATTTGTAACATGCATGTTGAGTTAGTAAAGTAGTTTTGTCGTGCGTGAAACTCATGCATGTGTATTCTCTTCCTATGGCTTAATTAGGTATGTGTTGTATGTGATTTTTGATATAAGTCTATACTTTTCACTCATGGGTTGGCCATGTACACTTTTTCATAGCAAATAATATAAGGTATGTTGATTTATTTGAAACTTAGTGGGGAAAGTGACTTTTGAGCAACTTCGGACACATTGGTGGGTGAGCAATCTTTTGAGTACTTTTAAAGAAAGACAATAGAGACCTTGTTAAATATTTTAAGCTTTCAAAAATGCTTTTGAGGAAAATCCTGAATGATCGTTCATACGAACCTCTTCTTTGGGACTTTTCACATAAACCTTGTTGGAAAACAAAAGTATATTTTTATAATTTGATTTTATTAATTTGACAAGAGCATGGACATCCACTCCATCAATTTTATCTAAACAACTCTTTAAAACCACCGTAATTACAAAATCAAACAATTAAACCTAAACCAAAGAAACAAACTAGGGAACAACCAACTCGATTCATAAATCACACATGCATAGCAAATCAATTATGAAATGGAATCAAAGGTCCAATGTAAACATATATGGATGTGTGAATGAACAGTGTCTTTTTATGAGTTTTATGAACAATGCATTCGAAATTGGTGTGAATGAATAGTGAACATGCCAATATGTTTTATGTTTTATGAACAAAATCAGAGAGGAAAACTGATGTACTAGTGTTCAAAATATTTTATTAATTTTACGAGTTGATGATATCCATGTTATATTGGATCAATTGATGTTTTACATTGGACCGTTGATACCGAATTGGTCATATCAATGTATTATTAACCGATTATTAATAAAAACCTACAAAATCCATCAACAAAAGTACAAAACACAAACGAGATTCTACCATAAAAAAGACATATCAGGAATGTTCGTCCTTATATATACCAGGTTGTTGTATCTAATTTTTGTTCCTTCTTCAATTGATATATGTGTAAATTTGTTGAGTTATTACAATAATCTTGTGGAACTTAATAAGATACGTTTTACTTATGTGATATGGCAATTTCTAACATCTGGTCCATTGGTGCCTTCACATCATGTGGCTTAGATGTATAACTTTGGACATATTTGTATAGTTTTGTTGACCTAGTGTCGATGAAGTTTTCAACTTTTCATTGACAAATGCATGCCCGATCACTTGTTAAACAGAATGATACAATGTACTCTATTTATCTCCAAAAACTAACTTTAAATTTGAAAAAGTGTTAAATTTAGTGTTTTTGAACACTTTACGTAAAATGCAACCATTAGTTTGTCAACGATAAGATAAAATACAAATTCGTTCTATTGTTGCATGTCTCAACAGCGTTGTCTAGCTATTCTAAACAGAATGTTTTTTTTTCTTTCTTTATTTATTTAATTTTTTTTTATTAATTCATTTTGTTTTTGCAGCTTGGAAATGGACTAATTTTATCAGGATGTAGATGGTTCAAAAGTCTTCCCCATCGGCCCAAAAGTTACATTCCTCCCACCCTTGACACATGGACAGACCTACAATGGTGTCGGGTGTTGCACGGACTACACCCGATTTTTAGTCATGAATTGCAAAGTTTTTTAAAAACTCTCGTTTTTTTGTATGTACAACACCAATGTATTTTTTTTTACTACGTTCGGTTTTTTTGTTATAACTTTAGTTAGTCCAACAATTATTTTGTGCAAGTGTGCAACACTTTCACAAAAATATTGGTCCGTGTTTTGAAAGCAGAGAGAATAATTTCCTCAGAAGGCGAATTCATTTGTACCATTATGAGTTAGTAAAGTAGTTTTGTCGTATGTGAAACTCGTGTGTATTATCTTCCTATGGCTTAATTCTGTAGGTGCAGTATGTGATTTTTGATATAATAAGTCTCTACTTTTCACTCATGGTTTGGCCAAGTATACTTTTTGTTTTTCATAGCAAAATAATATATGGTATGTTGAATTGTTGATTTATTAGTAACTTAATTAGTGGGGAAAAGTGATTTCTCACCAACTTCGGACGCAAGTTTATATACGTATATGTTATATTTATAAGTAAAAGACGGTGGTTTTGCGTTATACTTGAAGGTAACTTCTCAATGAGCTAAGATGTGTCTAATATGATGTTAATGTGAATGAGACAATGTCTCTCAAATTGAAGTGGAAACTGATTTAAGGAAAGTATGGAAATGGAAATGAAATTTGTCCCACAATGGTGGGAGAGCAATCTTTCGATTGCTTTAAAAGTAAGACCCAAT